>JAUTXW010000501.1:0-132500 GCA_030620095.1 Kuschelorhynchus macadamiae | reverse complement strand
CTAGCATTTTGAAGTATGGTATTAGTCTTTCTAGTTTTAGTATGATAAGACAACCGTGTAAAAGTAGGAGGTAAATCGCTGTCACGACACTTAATTTGAAAGGTTAGATTACATAAAAGATTAGTTTTCTTACCTCTCAGTTTCTCATACATCTTGAAAATCTCCTCCCCATAGGGGTGTATAGTGTTGATTTTTACTCCTTCACGGATGGAAAAATACAATGTGTTTTCATTCCGGGTGTACATCCGTTCACTACTGTCGTTCTGAAAAGAACAGTTTTGCTGACGTTTCGCCAAAATCACATTTGGCATTTTCGAAGCTTTCTTTCTCGCGTCCGAATAGAGACTGAAGTGTTGGTGACTGCGACGCTTCCTTTTATACCCCCACTCGGGGCCGAAGGTTATATCTGCGCAGGCGTTGGTCGTTATTTATGTTTTTAAGAGCAATTAGCGCAACAACAACAGCACCATCCGGAAATATATATATATATATATATATATATATATATATATATATATATATATATATATATATATATATATATATATATATATATATATATATATATATATATATACATATATATAATCCACCCCACCATAACTATATATTCTTTAACATCATCATAAATCGCGATTTCCTCTATGACTAGTGGCTTTTTTTTTCTTTTCAGCACAATACTATAAAATATACAAATAATCGGTAAATTTCCTTTACCTGGAACATTCCTCGTTATGAAATTTTAACTTAACATGCTTGTATTAATCAATGCCCTGTAATACCTCCATAATTCACTGTTGTGCCTCGTAATTCAGTGAACTTGCCACTAAAGCAAAAATAAAAAAACAATGGAGGACCAACAACATTATTTACACTTGTTAGAGAATGTTGTTTCCTCACAAGAGCTCGTACAATTAAATATGAGATCAAAAATAAAATTTCAATTACGGGTATCGATTTTATTTATAAATACCTTGTGCAAAATATAATGCAAAATCAACTGAATGAAGTATAGGATAAGGAGTGCGGTTTTTGCGATCCTTGGCTACTTTTTCGTTAAACTTCTAATGCCATAAACAAAACGTTTTTGAGATTCATAGTGGAATTTAAAAAAACGTTGTTTTGTAAAACTTATTGACAACTTTTGCTTAATTTTGTAACTTCTACATGATAGCGCACAGAGATTTAGAATCCGTCTTATGGAGACTACCAAGAAAACAAACACGAATTTTTAATTTTGTTTTAAAGCCTTCGATCTACCAAAATCAAAGATATTCCGCATTTAAATATCAGTCAGCTAATTTGAAATTTCCCATAAAAAACAATGAGTTACAGGGAGACAGAAAACCAGAATCCTATTACATTAATTATGGAAAAGCGATGTCTAAAACATGAAAAAACATAATTGATGGTGAGCGCCGAGGTGGGCTGCCTAACAAGAAACATCGGATTGACAATCTGAAAATTGACAAGATAGTTATAGAATATTTTCAAAATCGACATTTTTAAAATATAACCTTTTATCTTAAAAACAAGAGAGCTATGATAATTGTATTTATGCCAAGTTCTACAAAAAGTAGCCCAGATTCACGAAAAACGGCATTCATCCACATTTGCTAATAAGGGAATCGAAAATAAGACATCCTCTACTTATAACTTGAAACACTTGATACCTATTCTCAGACGAATCTCCCTAAATAAATAAATTTCGCCCGCCATTGAATTTTTAAATGTTGACTAAAAATTTATAATCTGCACTCTTAAAAACCCCCAGATACCAATTTTACTCGAATCTTCACAAAGGAGAAATTTTTTCTTCCATTTTGGCGCCGCCATTTTAAATTGTGAAATTGGGACTAAAAAATCATAACTTGTACACTTAAAAACTCGTACATACCAATTTTCCGTCGAATCTACACAAGTGTCAAAATCCGTTTGCCATGTTGATAGAATCATTTTAAAATTTTAAATGTTAACTAAAAATTCATAATTTGCTCTTTTAAAAATCCCCTTGTACCAATTTTCGGCCGAAACTGCACAAATTATAGGAATGTTGGCGCAGCCATTTTGAATTTTTTCATGTTGACTAAAAGTTTCCCAATTTGCTTTCTTAAAAATCCTTAGATACGCCACAAATGACAACATTCGTCCTCGATATTGCCTATTTTGAAAATTTAAATATTAACCAAAAATTCATAATTTGCACTCTGAGAAACCCCCAAATACCTATTTTTAGCTGATTTTATATAAACGGCAAGATTTGTCCTTTATGTTGGCTCCGCCATTTTGAATTTTAAATGCACTTCTTGAAGTCCACAGATACCGATTTTTAGTAGAATCTACACAAATGACAAATCTTGACTAAAATTCATAATTTGTACTATTAAGTATCAGCATAAAGGACAAGATTTCTATTTAAAGATCAGAAAGAGTCAGAGAGACAGATACGGAATTGAGAAAACATTCTTTTCGGCAACTAGGAACCTTAAAACGGAAGATCTGAAAAAGTCTTGGAGGGTGAAATACAAACCTAAGTATTTGAACATACATACCGTTTTCAGTAAAATATCAAATTAACTCTTCAGGGTTGGTTAATAATATTAAAATATTCATTTACCAAATAATGCGAAACTTATCTCGTTTTGACGACACAGGAGCCCTTTACTTGCTGAAATATTTTTGGATACTAAAAATAACAAGAATCCTTTTTCTATATGAATTTAACCATATCGGAGACAGTATATCGCATAATATCAACTCGTTATGCTACGGTTAAATGTCTGGATTAATTCTAACTATACGGAATACAATACAAAGTTGGGATCCATTTAAGGGGTATTTCATTTTACAATAGGTGGATCGCCTATTTGGAATATTATCTTTTGTAAAATTAATTTTCAGATGGATTTAAACAACATTAAATAGATCGCAATAATTAATTGATATTTAATAAATATAATTAATAGAACCTACAAAAATTACATAAGGAAGCCATCGGTATGGCTTGAAAAAACAAATACATGCAAAGATATATCCTGTATACATAATTCCAACTCTAAAATAGGAAAATTTCTTAACGGTTTTGGATATTAGAATAACATAAATGTGACAAGATTGAAGATCTTTGCCGAGCATTATAATTTTATAGCTTTATAAATTATTTATTAATTCAAAATATTAGCGCGATCCCTGACAACATTATTGAAAATTAACCAAGACATATATAAAATCAAAGATACTGTGTATGGTTCTGGTGATTATATTTTTCAATTTTATTAAATATATTTGTTAATGATAATCAACTAAATCTTTCCAACAAATTGGTTTTTAAGAAACTTAAAAATCCACTAATAAAAATAAAAAAAATGAATAACTGTACATAAATAATGCTTAAAATTAGTAACAAAGAAAAGATTAAATATAAGTTGAAATCTAGAAAAACTACAGAATTTAAAAAGACACTAAATCTTAAGATAAAAAAAGTAAATTTCTTTAGTTAAACAATAATTTAAGACCCCAGAAAATATGTAAAAATTACTACCCAAGTAATTATTAAGATTTAAATGAGAACTTCATTTGCCAACCCTCTGTATATGAAATGGTTCCGTAATTAACTCCACCAAATGAAAAATTTTTAAAACAACCGAATTGACTTGAATTTTGACACAGACTAACTCTTATTTTCAAAAATAAGGTCTTAGATGTATGCTATTCTTTGAATTAATGGCAATTTTTATAGGTGTCGCCTAGAGTTCTACTCTATATCAAAAATTGAATGGATAAAACAAAAGTAACTTTTATATAAATATCTAAAACTTCAACAATTGTTTTTGTTTGATATATATCTATATATATCAAACATATATATGCACGGCACAAACTATCAAAAAAAAAACCCATTCTTTAAACATCTTAACATGCAGAAAATCACCAGTTACAACCACTTATTAACAATTGTTTTTTAAATACAATAATATGTCATCTTTAAAAAAGTTATATGTGGGACTTTTTTCAATATAAAACATATGCTTCGACTAAACATCAACTTCCGACGAAAACCTAAGTATGTGTTTTAATTTATTTCTTTAAGTTTGTAAACCATAATAAAGTTTGTGTTTATATTTCTATAGAGTACAAAGACCTGTTGGGCTTTCTCATAATTTCCTAAATAATTTTATTAAAAATAATAAATCAAAGCCCGAAAAACTTAAACAATCAGATGAATACCGACTATATTGTGGAGATTATGACAAAATGTATGTAAATCTAACAGGCAGATATGTTGGTAAAATAACAGACAACTGCTCAATCAAATGAAAAACCGAATGTAACTGAATATGCCGGAGTCTCTGGAAATACATAAACCCAGACATCATTGGTAGATCCAAGGGGGAATGGGGTTAATGCCCTCCCCTCTTGGGACACAATGCTTTATTACAAAACAAATTATTTTTATTACTTTACTAAAAGTTTAGATTAATAAATTTTTGTTTATATTTAGGGTTTTTTTATGTTAATTAGTAGCAATAATTACATTATTACGAGCATTATTGTAATATCAGAGTTGTTATTTATTTAAGCAATAAGTATTTTATTTTTGTTGCTTTTTTTATCTACAATGATAATCTGTAGTTGCCTAGGCCTTGTGTGCCACCCCCTTGAGGAGGTTTTAAAATCCGCCCCTGTCAAACATATAACATGTATAATGAAAGATCAGGCAGAAGTCAAAAATGCAATCTTATTAAATATATTTATAACTATAGTTTAATTTTATAACTAGTAAATAAAGTTTCTAATTTTGTATATTACTATACAAAATTTAACTATACTATAACACAATAATTGTTTTACACTTAGATATACAAGATGTCCGAAAAGTCTTAGTATGGGACAATACCTCCAATACTGGTAGGCTTTTTTGGGTATTTAAGCTTTTTCCATCCCTTCTGGTAGATAGCGTAAGGGGTTTAAACTTTTGAATTTTAAATGGAACTCTATATTGAATTTTGTTTCATTTTGGAGACCTTTAAAATTCAAAATTTTCTGCGCAAACGGGAAAACATTGTAGCAAAAAATAAAGTGTCGCCTATTGTCATTGTTATTGATAAAAAATTGTTTTTAACACCTCTTTAATGAGTTTTGGAAGCAATTTAACAATACATCGCGTCTTTCGACGTGGTCTAACGGCTTTTTGCCGTTGTGCGATTGCTACTTAATTCTTTCCATTTTCTTTCATTTCATTATAGTACTAATGAAGATAAAGTCGAGATCATTGTTTTAATGGATTATTAATGGAATTTACAGTGGGGCAACCAGATTATTCAATGAAACCTTTCCAAATAAACCAATTTCTGCAAGTTATGTGGAAAGTGTTGTTTTCAAATTCATAACGACTTTTGGCATTAAAGGTGCTCCCCGATCGTCCTTCTGTCAAATCTGAGGTTCTTAAAATTCAAGTTTTAGGAACATTTGCTGTTCAAACATTCAGTTCAATTATTAGCTGCTGATCTGGGTTTGCGTAGATCAACAGTTCATGATATGAACTAAAAAAATATAAATTTCACCCCTAGAAAGTTCTTCGTCTACAAGAAATTAATAAAGATGACCCAGATCGCAATTATAGTTTTGTGAACAAATGTAACATTTAATTAAAAAGCAGCCAAATTACTTGTATTAGACATGTTTCAGTGATGAAACAACTTTTTTTCTAAAAGGCACTGTTATGATGAAAATTCTCACTGGTTTAGAGGCTTATACACTCAGAAACTTAACTTAAAGCAACTATTGAAGTGACGATATAGATTATGGCTCTGTTTTTCAGCACTTTTATTTACGCGTCAGAGAATATCTTATAATGAATTTCCTGGGCGCTGGATTGGACGTCGTAGAGCTGCTAAATGGCAAGCACGGTCGCCAGACCTATTTACACTTGACTTATTTTTTTGGGCTACTTAAAAGAGTGAGTCTTTCTTACAAAATTTAATAATGTACAAGAACTGCAACAAAAAATTACTGATGTTTGCCTTAGTGTGACGCCGAAAATGCTCCAGAACGTTAAGGGAATTTGGTATTTATTATGGCCAATTTTCGATATTTTATAAAATAAAATTAAAAATAACAATTTTTAACTCTTCAAATGGAATTCTTATATCAATACGTCACCATTCTAAAACCGATCGAGATACAGGTCTCCAGTTTGTGAAAGCATTTTTGTTTTTTAGAGTTCTCCAAAATAAAGCAAAATTCGATACAAGGATGCATTTAAAATTTGGAAGTGAAGCCGTCTCTCGCCACCCACAAAAGGGGTGAAAAAGGTTAAACAATTAAAAAAGCTGATTTGATAGTACACATGCAACCTCTAAATTTTAACATTTTTATCTTTACTTAGTATTCGAGATATAAGAAATATAACGTCTCACGTATGGATGTCAGTCCCGGAATTCTGATGTCCGGGGTCTCATGATCTCGGAGGAAAAACATGTTTCGAAAATACCGGATTATTTTTATACGCCCAAAATTCGCTGTTGTTCAATTTTCGTAATAATATAGTTTTTGTCCGCTTTTAACGCGTTGATGATTGTATTATTGTACCTCCGACTTTAAACAAATTTAAAACTCATGTTATAGGAATTATCCAAAATTAAAACACTACTTAGCACTGATCTGCAATAGTCATTAGGAACGAGAATTAGCAGCGCAAAACCATTTATTCTAAAATTTTTTGCTATATCACAAATCTGGACTCTATGAATTCTAAACAAGGAATTCCAGGATTATGCAAGCAATCTGGAAAATCCTGGAATTAGAAAAACTCTTTGGGATTGACATCGCTAGTCTCACGAAGTTACTAGTTTTTATTTTTTCATAATATAATTATTATGGATTTTCACGGAGTTTCGGCTGGCACAGTCATATGATTTCTCTGCAGAATTATGTAATCCTAAAACAATCATTCTTTGAGATTTTGTTAAATCTTTGTGTCAAAGTCCCTAGATCCCAACATATTTTTTCACTGGTGTTGAGTTATCTTTGAGTTAAAGTTTGCACAAAACCAAGTGTGATGTATAAATTGGCACGACTTTGGTAAATGCAGCAACAAAATAGGTTTTGAAATATATTTACATATCATGATCATTAGCTTTAAAGACTTTTATTATTATTTTTGATTTCCGTCGGATTTTCTTTACCTTCTGTGTATTGGTCGGTCTGTTTGGTGCTCCAAAAGATTTATCTAATACGACATTTCTTCCTTTAGGGCGTAGTAAGAATGTGAATGAATTGAAATTCTCTAAAGCTCCATAAATAAACATTGTACTTAAGTCGGAATTTTCAAAACTTGAGGGATAAATCCCTGTTGTAAATTTTATATCTTTCTTAAAAGGGAAGTATTCTCCTGAGTTTTTACAGATCTTTACGTTTTAGGGTCCCAGTTGCCTAAACAACATGTTTCTCATTTCTGTCCGGTCTGTCTGTTTGTTTATTGAATTTAAAAGACAGTGGTCTATCTCTCTGTTTGTAGCATAGCGAAAAAACGACTTACCCGATTGACTTCAAAGTTGACTTGGTAACATTTTGGTAAACATCCAATATTAAGGAATAAAATGGTTAAAAAATATTATTAAAAACTCATCATCTAATGTATCTCAAATTTTGCATAAAAATTAAGTATTACGTAGGAATGAACCGGCAAAATTTTGGAATGAATAGAACATGACGAACCGGTTTAATAAAATATTTAAAAATCAGTCTGAAAAACTACTTATTACATTGATTTTAAATTTTAAGCAAAATTAAGTGTCATATAGAGATAAATTGGTAAAATTGTGGTACGAATTCAAGTTAATGAGACAAAATGGCAGTCAAATTCCTAAAATCTTTGCAATGAAAAAATTCCCTCCCAAGTTTTTGCAGATCTTCACGTTTTAGTGTCCCCTGTGCCAAAAAACATGTTTTTTAATTCCGTCGGTCGTTCTGTCATGTCACGACATAGGTTGTTCACGTTGGTAAAAAATTAAGGGCCATGTGATGGTGAACAGCTAAAATTTTGGTAATAATCCGAGTTGGCGAAATAAAACGGCGGCGGCTGTTTATTAAAGAAATCAGTGTAAACAAGTACTTATTCAATTAATTTTTAACTATGTCCAAAATCGAGTGTGGCATAGGTCGAAACTTAGAGTAAGAATAAAAATAGAGTTCATGGCTTAAAAATTCATAGCGGTTCATGGAACTACAATAAATTTTAACATTAAAGCAATTAATTTGACAAAATTATTTTAACGGAAAAATTAATTGAATAGTTTTTCTTAGCTTCACTACTGCCTGTTTTTTAATGTATTCCCGTGTAACTGTTGATCTGATTTAAATCTTCAAATTATATGTTGTCTTGCTTAAGAAGCAGCGTTCTAGAGGTGCTGTAAGATTAAGAAAACAGCAACTTTTTAAATATTTTTAAGTTTTATTTACTTTATGTTGGACATTGCGAAACTAGGAGCTTTAGTTGATGGTGCGGCAATGTAAGTTTGCAAAAAAATACCTGTTTATGTTTGGAATTATTTTTTAATCACCAAGTAAACAGCTAGATTTCCTTTTGCGGGTCTTGTAATCCGGTTCAGTATAATATTACGTTTATTCCGGCGGGGTCATGGGATAATCCTTAGAAACGGAATGATACAGTCTCGGATGTGATTTTTTTCATGATTACAATAGTTTTTTTCCTATCAGAGAATTAAATTAGATAACTGTATAATAAAGAGGCATAGCAGACCAGTTCGACTAATAATTGTCCTTCGAATAATAAAATATCTATACATATATCAAAATTATAAATCTTTATTTATAAAGCAATATTTTCGTGTTCAACATTATTCCCAATAATCACCAAGATGCTGTTATACGCTAATTTGTTGAGTTCATCTCCAGGGTGAAGTCGGAACATAATGACTAAAAAATAATAAGACCAAATCTTCACAAAAATGTATTTATTTAGGATCGACGCGTTTCGGTTAAACAACCATTTTCAAGAGCATGTAAATATCTAACAAATGTCAAAATTCAGTCATGAAGATTTGGTCTTATTATCTTTTAATCATTATGTTCCTACTTCACCCTGGAGATGAACTCAACAAATTAAGAGAAGCTAGTCCGGCTTACTTACTCCAGAAGTATACTCACCTTTTACATAGGATAGCAAAGGCAGAAGGCCATATTTGGTTTAATAGTCAATGCATTAAATTAAAACTACGGCCAAATTGTGTCGAACATATGTTTAAGGAAAACACACACTTACCATACCGTTCTCAACAGAAGCTAGAAAACATTAAAGATTCAATTCTAAAGGAGGAAAGGCGTATTTGGTACTCTAAAAAAGAAAATTGTACTACAGTTTTAAAGTTTATTTTCACTTTGTTATCCCTTTATTTGTCGCATGTAGACTTAGATAATTTTCAACAAAACTTACGTAAAAAGGTTGTCATCACAAAAAAACAGCATTTTATGGGTTTGCAAAATAAAATTAAAAAACTCAAAGAAATAAAAGACAGGAATATCTTGAATAAAAACAAAAAATTCTCAGATTTTGTTTTTCACCCTAGAACACTTAATTTATCAAATTGTCATTTTACAGAAGTTGAACTCTCATTTCTAAATAAGGGCCTAAAATTTAGTCCTTTGTGTGATATTAATGAGATTAATATAACATCCCTCTTAGCAGATATTGAGGTTGGCTTATCCGCATCAGAAAGTCAATTCCGAGACTTAATTCGGGGTAATTGTAGACAAATTTTAAGACGCCTGAAACACACTCCAAAAAACTCTAGAAATATTATTTTAAAACAACAACAAAAGCTTTTAAAATCCATTCATCATAAAATAAAAGACAATAACCTTGTTTAAAGTAAAGCTGATAAGGGTAACTGTTTGGTTATTTGTAAAAGAGACGACTATATTTAAAAAGTAGAGTATTTTATTAATAATAATAACTGTTTCGTTGAACTTAGACGTGATTTACTTAACGTTTGTATCAGAGATTTAAAACATACATTTAATAGGCTGGAAAACTTCTTTACTTTTCTAACATGTAATACACCGTTTATTCCAATGAATCCAAAGACGCCTCGCTTACATGGAATGCTTAAAATACACAAACAAAACTCACCAATAAGACCTATATTGAGTTTTATAGATGCTCCAGCTTATAATTTAGCAAAATGGCTTAATACTTTTCTAAGGCAAATTCTAAATTTTAACAATAAATTTAGCATAAAAAAAACTTTAGAACTGGTCAAAGAAATAAATAAAATAAACTTACCAAGTAGTTTTCTTTTAGTATCTTTTGAAATTGTTAATTTATTTCTCAGCATATCCAGAAATAATGTAAAATCCATGTTATATGACCAGATAGAGTTAAGTTTGACAGATAGGGAAAATATTTTGACATTTTGAATAAATGTTTGAGATGAGATTTTTTCAGATAACAAACAAACTGTATAGAATCCTGGATGGTTTGCTGATGGGTTCCAACTTATCACCATTATTAGCAAAATTTTCATGTCAAATTTCGAAAATAATATTTTGTTTAAGTCAATAGAACCTCTTCTTAAAAATGTTTTCTTCTGGCGCAGGTACGTTGACAAAACTTTCCGGAGTGGAACTTGATTCCTTTCTCAATTTTTTAAAGACGCTACATTCTAATATACTTTTTTCTATGGAAGTTGAAAGTAATAACACTTTAAATTTTTTGGATCTCTCTATTACTAAGAAGAATAACAAACTTTTCTACTCTATTTACAGAAAACCTACACAAGCCGATCATACCATACCTGTCGACTCTAGTCATCAATTTTCATATAAACTAGCAGCTTTTCATTCCTTAATCCATAGGCTTTTTTTTGTACCTCTTTTACCTGTTGTTTCATAAACGAACGAAATATTATATACTAAATAGCATTAAACATAGGCTATTCCAAAGCTCTAATTGACAAACTAATTATTAAAAAGTGTTTGCAACTCCATAGGGAGTTATATAACAGTCAAATGGATAACCCAATTCCGCCTTGGCAACCACCAAAATTTCTGAAAATTAGTTACATTGGTCCAGTATCAGTTAGAATTGGAAATATATTTAAAAATGTTTTACAAAATGTACGAATAGTTTATAGCTCTGTATGGAATAGGTAGAATTTTGTTACATACCTAAGATAAAATAGACAATCTTAAGAAAAGTGGGGTTTATCAACTTGATTGTAGCAATTGTAGTTCTTCTTACATTGGTAAAACAGGTAGGAGCTTCAAACTGAGAATCCAAGAACATCTCAACGCTCAAAAATCTCCAAATGATAATAAATCAGCATTTGGCGTTCACCTCAGACAAACAAACCATTCTTTCGGCATTAAAAATAATTTTAAGATGTTACATAATATTTCCAGGGGTAAAAAACAGGATGCTCTTGAGAGCTTGGAAATTGCGAAGATTTCAATTAACCAAAATTATACGACACTAAATGAACCCATCGGTAGACAATTTGTTGAGGCGGCCCATATAATAAAATTATTTAAATAATAAATAGTAAGCAATTCCTATATTATAGTCTTATCTTAAACCAAAAGAATGTTATTTTTATATGCTTGTTTTTATATACTCGACTTGTAAATAGGTTTGACTTTCATAGCCAGGACACATTTACAATTCATCTTTCGATAGATTATAATTAGTTTTTAATGTATGTAGGTGTTTTAAACGTTGGTCTTTTATGTGTTGATGTAATGTTTATCCTGTGTTAACGTGATGTAAGTGATTTATTTTATATTATTTTACTCCTGACTGACTGAATTTTGACATTTTTTAGACATTTACATGCTCTTGAAAATGGTTGTTTAACCGAAACGCGTCGAGCCTAAATAAATACATTTTTGTGAAGATTTCGTCTTATTATTTTTTAATCATTATGTTATATGCTAACCTAACTTAAAATATTATTTACTGGGTAATCGTCGAGAGGCCTCTCACTCCTAAAAACAAAAATTTGATTTCGAAAATTTTGGATGATATCTGAGGAAATAAAAAAATATCTGATGATGTGGTACTATTTTTTAATTTTCACTTGAGATGGCCAATTTGGCATTTAAGTGTTGTGAGGTAAAGAATTCAAATGGTGATCCTTTGAGCAATCAAAAGTAAAAATGAGTTCGTAGACATGTCCTTAAATGGTTAGAATTTAAGATTTATGATATTGATAATTAATTTTTTTTAATTTAGCTATAAATATGGAATAACAATATAAAAATTAGCTATTCCATTTTCGTCTTATAGCGCTTGCTTCTTTTTACTTTTCTCACAAGAGGATTAGAATACTAGTCGCAAAAAAACATGTTTTCTCCATGCCGTCAGTCTGTCTGTCGGTTTGTCTGTCAGTTTGTCTGTATGTTTGTTCGCCATAAAGCTCAAAAACTACTTATCCTATTTACTTGAAATATTGGTTCAAAAATAAAGGTCATATGAGGTTTTGGTAAAAATCCAAAATAGCGGAGCAAAATGGCAGCCTATTGAAACGTAAAAAAAGTATTACTAAAAAACTGCTTATCCAGTTATTTTGTAAACAAATTAGGGGTGACATGACCATTAACTGGTATGTTTTGCTACAAACCCAAAATGGCGGCCTAATAAAATGTTATAAAAGTCAGTGGAAAAAACTACTTCATCGATTTTGTTCAAATTGTGCTTAAAAATCATATATAATAATGAACTGTTCAAAATTTTGAGAAAAATTCAAAATGGCGGAACAAAATAACGGCTTATTTAAATCTTTAAAAATTCGGTCTGACAAAAGTATCTAATTATCTCAAGTGTGAAACAGAGAAGAACTGGCGGCCTAATTAAGTGTTTAATAAGCCGGTAAATTTCCATTTTCCCTTGAAACCTTTTTATGAAGAAAATTAATAAGAGTCATAAATAATTTTTTTCACATGTATGTATATAAGATCTGGACAAAAAAGTTGTCGAGATAAAAAATGTAGGTCTGTTTAAATCTGAACGATTGTTAGATATGTAAATAACACAGTTATATTGTCACACACATTCTTATTTGCGCACACGCAATATAACGATTCAAGCGAACCTTCCAAACAATAAAAAAAAGCCGTGGAAAAAAAAATATAAATATATATATATATATATATATATATATATATATATATATATATATATATATATATATATATATATATATATATTTATATATAGAATAGTATATGTATATATATGTATATATATTTATATATAGAATAGAGACTCTATTCGGACGCGAGAAAGAAAGCTTCGAAAATACCAAATGTGATTTAGGCGAAACGTCAAACTGTTATTTTTAGAACGGCAGTAGTGAACGGATGTACAATCGGAAGGAAAACACTTATATATATATATATATATATATATATATATATATATATATATATATATATATATATATATATATATATATATATATATATATATATATATATATATATATATATATATATATATATATATATATATATAGATATAATAGAAGGTCCCGGGTAAATGCCAAGTTACCAATTTTTAGACTGTTTTAATGAACGCCATTTATGCTGTGATAATACAAATTAAACATGCCTTAAATTTTTTTTAAATATAACTAATTGTTTATCCTAAGAAGATTTTTCAGCCAAACCTTTGAATCTCTACAAGTGACAAAATTCGTTCGCTATATTGGCGCCGCCATTTTGAATTTTGTTGGGCTTTCTTAAGTAATCCGCACAAATATTAAAATCCGTCCGACATGTTGACACCGCTATTTTGAGTTTAATCTACGGAAGTAACAAAATTCGACGTATTTTGTATTTCTAAATGTAGACTAAAAAATTTTGAACTTTTTATATTCGAAAATATACGCATGTCAAACTTGAAAATAATCGGTAATATGGAAGTGGTGAAAAATCCATTTCAAGATTTAAACCAGACATCAGAAGAGTAGTGAAGCTAATAAAAGCGCGTTAAAAACATTGTTTTTTAGTCTAAAACTATAATATATAAATAACTAATTTCCTTTCAAAGTTATCTAACTTAACGGTTTGATTTTAGATAGTGAAGTGGGGAATGAACACAAAAATGTATATATGTAACATTCTTGAGACAGAAAAAAAGAGAGAAACTGAGATGATTTATTTTTTTTTATATCTAGTTATAAAAATAATTAAAGCTGTGGGGTAGGAAGCATGAAAACCTTGTACATAAACACACTTCTTTAAAACATTTTTCATATGTTTTATTTTTATAGTGCTTGGAGAGAAGGCCCAAGCGGTAGGCTTGAATCTTTTAATGAATACAAATTATTTTAAATTTAGCATTTAAATGAAGCTGTCTGCTATAGCTGAACATCGGTATACCAATGGTCATATGTTACAGAAATCAAGATTACAGCGTCAGTTCGAAGGCTCTTTAAACGAAAAATTAGAAATTGTGTTAAAAGTTTTAAACATCCAAAAATATCATTAGAGATACTGAGTAGGGTCTACATCACATGTGGAAACCGATTTCAACATCAGGTCACGCTTCGGTTAAAACAAGTCTGGTTTAAGAGCCCATTGAGTGCTCTGATGTATGCCTCGTGCAATCGAAGACGAAACGTCCAATTTAAGAAGATGAACATGATTTCTTAGCCCATGTTGTTTACGGCTTGTATTTTATAGTAACCATACATTAAAAGATAAGTTTTTAACATATAACGTTTAAGCGAAGCTTAAAACCCACAGGTAATTTTAAAATCCCGTTTGTAAACTAAGCCGACAATTTAACCGGTAACTACATGCAATTTGCACGACAATTAATTAAAAAATATTTACAACGTCTCACAACCTATACTGTTTACTAGCTGACTTATTTATGGAGAGGCTGCATGACTATTTACGGGATTGCAGCAGGGGAGACAAAAAGTGGCTGACTATTTAGCATAATATCACGACGACGACACCTTCTACTAATGAGATCAGGTGTGTAAATAAAGTAGTTTAAAATCATTTTTATCTGGAGTTTTCTTTTTCTGTCAATTTCTCCTGATTATTTTTTGAAATATTACAACTTCCGTTGGTTGGTTTGCATCTTATTTAATGACATATCAGGATCATATGATAATTTTATTATTGAAACTAGTTTTGAGCATCATAATTTATTTTTAACAAAATATAGAAGACATCGTTGGTAATTATTCTTTATACCATTAGTGTTTATTCGACTTTTACTTCGTGTAAGATATTTCATAGAAAAAGCATATAAAATTGTCGCTGAGGGTTCACTGGATTCAAAATGACGTGTACAAAAATGTGCAGACATTTCATATCCGCACATAATCAATATAAAAAAATCGGTAAATTTTCTTTACCAGGAACTTCCCTCGTTGTGACTTTTTTTCGATTTGTTAGGAATAGTGAAGTGTGAACCAGTTTAGTTCAGTACGTAGTCACAGAGTATATGTGTTACATACACTGTCTTCATATTTATTGGGCGCCATTTTGTTCCATGATATTATATTCCCACCACTATTTTACCATTTTCTTTCTACCTATGCCACGCTTGACTTTTGGGCATAATTTTAAATAAACTGGCCCACAAAAAAAGTGGCGAGCCTAAAATTTGTATCAATTTCAACCCTTAATAATTTTTGAATCGATTCTTAGATTCTGTTAATTTTTTTTGCAATTTATTTCGATATCTTTTCACAATTATTTTGTGATATGAATTTAAACTTCGGAATAAAACTGGATAATATAAAGTCTGGCTAATTTGTTATGACCTACGTGGCATCGGTAAGAGGGGTAAGACAACGCCTCAATTTATCTATTAATTGCCCAATAGCGGCGTGAAAAATTCCTAAAAATTATGATATGTGAATATTATATTATTTTATATTATTTCAAAGTAATTATTGCATAAGCCAATTAAACGAAGAAATATTGTCAAAATTTCAATACAAAAAAATTAAAGAAAAATATTTTTTTATTAACAATATTATCACAATAAGTACAATACTGTAAAAAGAATTTACCAAGAAGATATTAAACAGCGCCGGCGCTGGCGCGTGGAATTGTATAGTTGAAAATATAGACAACTTTAAGGGAAGAAAAACGTACTTTAAAGTTTTTCATAGTTTTCCTGGTCACTGTCACTCTCGTCTGTCTCGCTATCATCCCCCAGGTTAATTATCAAGGGTTCAACTTGCTCCATCATGTAATACGTTTTCCAAAATGTCTGCTCAATATTTATGACATGCTGGCAAAATTTTTCCCAATCAACTGGAGTGACCGATGCAATGGTTTGTTCTAAAACTTCCTTTAATTTTAGCCCAAGTTAGCTCAATTGGATTAAGCTTACACATATAGGGCGGAGTCATAAGTGGAATGTGACCGTGGTTTTTGATAATGTTGTCTGTCACATTATAATTTTTCTGGTCACCCGGTGGTTTATGTAGTTGAATAATTTCAAATAAAGCAAATTTTCTTGCAGTCGGGTCATGTGTTATACCTAAAAATTTAGTTCATGTTAGTTTTCTTAGGCTGATCGGCACGTAAAAAAAATATAGAAATCACGATTATAGCCCAGCAACAGATCAAATGGATGTCCAGATTTTGTCCATTTAAACCCGTTACGTTTATGGACATTATTTATTAATACACATATATGCACATGTCCTGAGCTGGAAATCAAATGTTTAACCAGTCAATTTCCAATGGATGTCCACTTTCGTATTCCCATTGTAAATCCATAAATAGCACCAACACTGTTTTTTTTATTTAATTTTAAATCCATTTCATTCTTTAAATTTTCATTTTGGGTATTTTCAAACTTTTACCTAATTTCTCTGATCAATAGGTATTTTAAAATTAAAGTCAAGTTGTATTTAAAGTGCTATAAAATTTTTAAGAAATTTATGAATGTAAAATTTTCGTTATCTACATAATTTTAAATTAATTACCAAAACAAAAAAAAATGTAAAGAAAAACGATAAAATAATAATATGTTAGTTAAAATGACAGTAGAAACAATTTGTATGTATGTATAATATATAAAGCAAAACATTCAACTTAGATGATCTGATCTAAAATTCACGACAACCACTTCTTGCGCTCAAATGTAAAAATTTTTATATTTGACATTTTAGATACACTTGCCGCAGTAAAAGCGGTATAAAGTAGGGCATATACACCGATTCTTATATGTTTTACGACATGACAAGTATAGCTCAGTGGCAAGATGCTTGGCTGCCACGCAGGAGGTTTCAGTTCAAATCCTAGCAGTGGCTGTTTTCTTTTGCATTCTGGACCCCCTTAGTTTGTCCAGCTGTGGACGTCCATTGGATAATGAATTTTGACACCCGTATAACGATTAGATTTCCAATGGGCATGTGTTGTAAATTAGAGAATGTCCAATGAATATCCACTATGTCCATAGCCATACATACACTGGATTTCCATTGTACAATTTTGTGTTGTCTGGGAGTGAGCGCCATCGATAATAATTCGTTAGCGTCACTAGTGTCAGTTGTCACGCCTTGAACTACCTGATGTCTGCAGATCAAAGGAGCCGGCAATGAAATATTATTCCTAGCTCGTACTATAACCATATATTTATGAGAGGGGATATAGCTTGTATGTCATAAACACCGTATACAAATAGTGAAGCCATTTAAAACAGTCGAGTTAAAATACCAGACTTTTGGCAAACAAAACACGCGCCTCAGCGTCGGTTACTTAGCAACATACAAAGGATACAAACAAATCGGTTGACCGGTAGTCAAGCGGCGCAGTTCCCGAATATTTGAAATCAGTCATATGTATTTAGAATAACTAAAGTTGTTTGATTAATAATTACTTCTACTATGTTTCATTACAAAAAAATATTGGTTGCTAAAGAATATAAACTATAGCTTTGTATTACACATGTATAATGTTATACATTTGTGGACAAAAATTAACTTTAGACAACATGGCTGCGCCATGATTTTCGTAAACGCATTTTACATTGGGTTCACTTTTCGGTCAAAACTATTCTTAACCCCACTCATAATTATATGACTAAAGCAGTGTATATTGCCCATAGTGTTATGTTATTTTTATATAATTATTTTAAAGATATTTAATTATTATTTATTTTTGTAAATACCTTTCTTAGACAACCAGGCAATCATGTCACTCTTTAAGGAGGATTTGGTTGGCATTTTATCCTCTTGCACCGAGTGGTAGGGGGCATTATCTAAAACAATTGTACTTCTTGGAGGAATATGTGGAAGTAGTTTTTCGCTAAGCCATTTAGTAACATTTTCTCGATTCATCTGCCCATGATAATCCCCAGAACTCAGCCCTGCCTTAAAAACTAACGCAGCATTTTGTACGAACCCGCTGCTCGACCCGACATGGATTACTATAAATCGACCTTAACAAGAGAAATGAATGAAAGAGAATGAAAACCCGTTGAACTTATTCCACTTACTATCCCAAAAACTTCTGCACTTTGCCAGCATTCTTTTACAGTCAAATCGTTATCGATCCACGTTTCATCGATATATATATATATATATATACATAATATTGCGCCCCTCTGTGCGATATTTTCTCATGCAGTGGATATATTTATATCGCCAGTGCAAAATATTTGGCTTTTCGATTAAAAGTTTTCTTTTATTCTGGCATTTACGCCAACAGAATCCATTGGATTTCAGAAGGAGATGTAAAGTTTCCCTCGAGAAAGGAAAGTTCCCTACAGTCCTCAACTCTCGCAAAAGCTTTCTTAAAGTTGGTACTTGTTTCAATTCCAAATAAAATTTTTCGATTGTTCGCCTCACTATGCAAAAATCAAAGTCCTCACATTGGTCTACCCGAGACATGCGACTTCTTTTTTTTGCCTGATGGAGACGATAATTTTTTTTCAGTGTTATTTCTTAGCCGTTGAACATCTTCTCGGTGAATCCTTTTTACAGTGCTGGCACTAGTGCCGGTATACATTGACACTCTCTCTACTTTTTGCTTTAGCGGCAACTTAAAACAATTATTTTTGGATTCTTCATCACAAATTCCATACACATTTGCAACTACTTCACGCGCTTGGCTGTGCAAAGTTTGTTTTTTTTATAAATTGATTTGTCGCCATAGTAATTAATATTTACTGAACATAATCAAATCAAAAACGCCACTTGTAAAACACGAGATCTAATGGCTGCACCCAAACATCACCGGGGGTAGCCATAAAAACGAGCGAATTGTTTTTGCTTTTTGTGATCGAGGCGTTGATGCCTTGTTTCCTACTTTGGATTTCTAAAAGGTTTAACCTAATTGTGTAAAAGTTAAAGTAAATGTTAATAACACGAATAATTTTGTTATTTGTTACATAAATGTTAGTACATTTTATGATTTACATTGTAGATGGTTAAAAGTAATAATTGCATATAAGATATTTGTGTTTGTTTATTTTGTTTAAATGTTATAAAATAGGAGAGAAAATGAAATAGTTGATCATTTTTTAAAACCTGGCAATGTGGCTTGCTACCTCCCACATTCTTTCTGTGGTTCATAACAAACTTGCTAAGCTTTACAGGGTCAAACGCAAACTTGTGTTTTTTCACCAATTTTTGAGACGCTCTATAGAATGACCTGGCTTAAATATCACTATCGTCTATAAGTCATTTTGTTGCCTATTTCTTTAGAATCATTTTGTTTTTTAAATGATCGTTTTATCTTTTTTTTTAGAGAAAGTGCAGCCCTATATATAAAGTGTTGTTTTTACTAAATAAAAACATAAAAAGACTGCGGATCTATAGAAAACATTTATTTTAAGCAATAATCAGACTTTTAATTTAAATTTTATAAACAAGAACTTAAATTAATAACGTTTTATAAACAGGAACTCAAATTAATAACGAGTGTTTCTCTCTCTGGTCCTTATTACACTTTGTAAACGCGTTGGCATGCTTTCAATCAGTCGTGCAATTAAATTTTGGGAGATGGGATCTCATTCTTGAACCAGTGCTTCTCCAAGTTCCTCTAAATTGGCGGGTACATGTGGACGACTACGAACACGCTTACCAAGCTGATCCCAAACATGCTCAATCGGATTTAAATCCGGGCTCCTAGCTAGCCATGGCAAAAGATGGCCCACTTCGTCCAAATAATGCCTCACAATACGAGCAGTGTGAGGTCGGGATTATCATGCATAAAAAGGAACTCCTGTTTTATGAAATGAGCAAATGGTACGACGTGTTCAGCAGTACATCAATATAACGCTCGCCATTGAGCGAATTTCTTGGTAATATGCAAAGTTCTGTGCGCGCTGCGTGGGAAATCCGGGCCCATACCATCACAGAACCACCTCCAAAAGGTTGCTTTTCTATAAACATACCCTCAGCGTACCTTTGGGCTTCCTGCCTCCAAACTCGTTGACGTCCATCGGAAGAATGTAAGCAAAACCGTGACTCGTCGGAAAATAATACTTGGGACCACTGTCGTACGTTCCACTGACTTTTTTCACGTGCAAAATTAAGTCGAGGTAAACGATGTTCTGGTAACAATCTTGGACCATTTGCTGGTACTCTTGACTTTAATCCTCTCTCTTTAAGTCGACGACGCACTGTTTCATCACATACATTTTTATTACGAATCTCAAGTAAAAGTCTCTTTACAATCTCGGCATTCTGAAAAGGCCTTCTTAAGGTTTGCAGGGTAACAAATCTGTCGTATAAGTTTGATGTAACTCTGGGGCGACCCGATCCTATTCTTCTCACAAACTGCCCAGTTTCTAGAAACCTGTTCCTTGCCCCTCTAGCCGTGGTTTGTGGAACACCCACTATTCGTGCGGCGTGCGCAACGCTCCTTCCATCATTTACTAATGCTACAATCTGAGCAACTTGCTCTGGACTAGTTTGTCGTGCCATTACTAATGAAAACAACGCTTCCAAACTGACAAAAAGTCTTTTCAAGGCTTGACATTTCAAAGACATTTTAAATTTCAAAGCACTCTACGCTTTTAAAATTCCATTTTTATTGAGTGTAAGGGAAATTACAGTAAAACATCACTTTACTTACACTGCTCTATATTTTCTAAAAAGAAAGATACGAAGGTCATTCAAAAAACAAAATGTTGCTAAAGAAACAGGCAACAAAACAAAACTCATAGATGATAGTGATATTTATTATTAGCCAGGTGATTCTATAAAGCGTCTCAAAAATTGGTGAAAAAACACAAGTTTGCGTTTGACCCTGTATATTATCCAGTATTATTCCGAAGTTTAAATTTATATCACAAAATCATTGCGAAAAGGTATCGAAATAAATTGCAAAAAAAATTAACAGAATCTAAGAATCCATTCAGAAAGTATTAAGGGTTGAAATTGATACAAATCTTAGACTCGCCACTTTTTTTGTGGGTCAGTGTAAATTCAATAAGTAGTTTTTATCCCATTTTCACATTTAATTTTTCTGCAAAATTTAAAGTCAATTGAACAAGATTTTTCCACGGTGCTTTTTTAAAAAAATTATTTGGCCGCCATTTCGTTTCGCCATCTTAAATTGAAACCCATTTTATAATTTTTTACCTATTCCGTTAGTCCGCAGATATTTCCTAGATATAAAGTTTCTAAATGGTTTTCGTTAACGATCCTCTTGTTGTTATGTTAGAGTGGTGTATTTTTTGGGGTTAGGATTCAGTAAAAATGCCTTTTTTTTAATTAATGACGTTTCGCAACTTTATTCTTGCATCCTCAGGACACATAGATTTTATATCCTGCATGAAACCTATATTATTAATCTTTACCTGGCCTCTGTCTGTCCGGAGATATTTTCTAACCCCAAATAATACACCACTCTAACATTACAAGAAGATCGTTAACGAAAACCATTTGGCTACAGTATAAACAGCTCAAAAACTACACATTGTCAAGTTTGCGTCGTGAAAAAAAAACTTATCTTAACCGATCGTTTCAAATTAATGCAAAAAGTGGCTGGAAGTCTTTAAACACTCTTGGTGTAAGTAATAAACATAAAAATATTATTCCTAAAAATCTCTCTAACCCTAATAATATTAATAACTATTTTATACAATTTCTAAATGATAATAACTTCACAGAACAAATTAATTACTACAAATTAAATAAGCACCCTTCTAATAAGAGTTTCAAGTTTAGGCTTGTGTCTCCAGAGGAAATGGAAAATGCCGTAAACTTCATAAAATCAAATGCATTTGGCACTGAGGACATTTCTATAAAAATGTTGCACTATTGTTTACCACATATTACAAATTTTATAACTTATATAATTAATCTTTATTTAGAACTAGGTTATTTCCCATCTACCTGGCGAGAAGCTGTAGTTCAGCCTCTACCAAAATGTACAAATCCAAGAATTTTTACAGATTTAAGACCAATAAGTATACTATACTGTTTTATCAAAGATCCTTGAAAAAATAATTTATCGCCAAATAATAGTCTATGCAGAGGAAAATAATTTATTGCCTGAAAAACAGTCTCACAGTACCATCTCTGCATTACTAAATGTTACAGATGACATTTTCACGGCATATGATAAAAAGGAAATTACAGTCTTGGTGCTGTTGAACTACTCTAAGGCCTTTGACACTGTTGTCCACGAAGTCTTACTATCAAAATTACAGTTTTTAGGATTCAGTGATATTTCGCTTTCTTTATTCTCTCCGTATTTCGTAAATAGTTTTAGTAAAAAGTTTTTTTAAATAACCAGTTCTTAGGAAGTAAATCCATTTCAACTGGGGTGCCACATGGTTCTATTTTATCTCCCCTCTTATTTCTACTGTACGCTTCAGATTTGTTTGGCAAAGTTAGGTTCTGTTCTACTCTGACAACACTCAAGTTTACTATAGTTTTAACCCCAATAATGCTCAGATAGCCTTAAATAAAATTAATAGCGACTTAAATAAAATCTATGAATTTTCTTTCTCTCACAATTTAAAACTAAATGCAGCTAAATCTTGTTTTATGCTCTTTGGGAACCCTATTATATACGATTAAAGGATTAAAACCTAATTTTGTACCGGTTATCAACGGAGTAAACCTGACTTAGCGAAAATACTAAAAATCTGGGAGTTATATTTGATCCTGGCCTAAAGTTTGCTGAACACATAAAAAAAATCTTTCTAGATCATATTGCGTTTAAAAAACTCTATATTCAAATAAAGACTGATTTAGTTTCCATTTACGAAAGAAACTGTGTGAATCTCTTATTTTCTCAATTTTAATTATGCGAATGTTATATATGGACCCTGTATTGATTCGGTAACTAAAAACGGGTACAACTCGTACAGAATAATTGTTGTAGATTTGTTTTTGGTCTTAGAAAATACGACAGTGTTTCTTTTAAGCTCCGTTCTCTAAACTGTATTCCTATGGCGGATATGTGGAAGGTACAGGGTGGTCCACTTGAGATGCTCCTATACTTTGTCTCAATAAATAAGACACTGAGAAAAAAAAGTTAAATACAAAAAGTATTTGACCCTAAGTATATTTTTTATTTATAATATTTCTATGTATACAGGGTGTTCCATTGTGCCAGGACAGTAACCAACTTTTTTCTTTTTAATGAAATGGTATGAATATTTTTAGAAATTCTAATTCTACGCTCGATTTTGAGTATTTTTTGTCATCATAGCATACGAAATTTTGATTAGTTTTTGAGAAAAATTAACTTTTCTAATTTTTTTCGGAAAAACAGGTTTTTGGAAAAATGTGATTTTTTCACACCTGAAGATTGAAATTGTGAATTTATGGATCCATGGGAGTGGTTAATATTTAATACTCTGACCTATCAAGAGCGAAAATCCATTATACAGGGTGGTCACAAATAACCATAAAAAAATGTTTTTGTAAATAAAACAACTTAATTCTTTTAAATGGAGCACCCTGTATTTAGCACTTTTTTTGTGTTTAAATAAAAGACGATTTATTATTACTATTGTTATTATTGTTTAGAAACTTAAAATCTAGGAAATATCAGCGAACCAACGGAGTAGGTAAAGACTGATAATATGAGTTTTATGCAAGATATAAAATCTATATGTGTCCTGAGGAGGCAATAATAAAGTTGCGAAACGTCGATAACTTAAAAATAGAATTTGATTTTTTCACTCGATCCTAACTCCAAAAAACTCCTAAACTTAAAGACTAATAATATGGGTTTCATGCGGGATATAGAATCCATATATGTATCCATGTTGTAATATTAGAGTGGTGAATTATTTGAGGTTAGGAAACAGTAAAAAAAACAAAAGCCATTTTTTTAAATTGTCGTCGTTTCGCAACTTTATTGCTGCATCCTCAGCGTTTTATAGCCTGCATGAAACCTATATTATCAGTCATTATCTACTCTTGGTCTGCAGATACTCCCTAACCCCAAATAATACATTACTCTAATATAGCAACAAGAATATCGTTAACGAAAACCATTTAGAAACTTAATATCTGGGAAATATCTGTGTACCAACGGAGTAGGTAAAGATTGATAATATGGGTTTCATGCAGGATATAATCAATATGTGTCCTGAGAATGCAACAATAAAATTGCGGAACGTCGGCAATTTAAAAATAGACTTCTGTTTTTTTACTGGATTCTAACTTCAAATACATCACCACTCTAAAATAACAACAAGAGGATTGTTAACGAAAACCATTTAGAAACTTGTGATTTGGGAAATTTATGCGGACCAACGGAGTAGGTAAGAACTGTTAATATGGGTTTCATGTAGAATATAGGATCTATACAGGGTCCTGCAGCTCACCTCCCGTCTTTTATTTATTTATTTATCTTATTAGCATATTTTAAAAATATTCTTGATTATACAGGGTGTTACAAAAAATAGTGGCGCATAAAAGTTGAATTTTTTAAAATGGAACACCCTATATTTTTTTACATTTTTGGAATACTCTTTGCCCAGTCTACAGACTCCTAGAATAGTATCTCTCTTTTTTTAATAGTTTCGGAGAAAAAAGGTAAAATCGAAGAAAAAAAAAATTATAGTCTACATTTAAAATATTTATAAAAATTAGATAAAACATCTTAACAGCTAAGGTAACCTAGTAGCTTACTGCAAAAGGTTTATAGTTATTCTGCTACGAGTATTATAAGTCTTACTTATACAGGGTGACCCAAATTCCATGTCAAACGTTGCAAAATAAAAAATTATTTTTCTCCATTTTTTCAAATGGAACACCCTATATATTTTTTTTCTGTCAGGTACAGAATTAACAGATCAACATTTTTTATTATTACACTTATCTTAAAATTCCTGAAGGTTTTTGAAATATTCTTAAAAAACTAATGTTGTACTTTGTTTTTCAGTACGATAATTGAATAAACTCACTAGTAATGTGGAAAAATGGAACACCCTATATACAGTCAGTCCAAAAAGTCTCCGTACACTATCTGTGTTGTACAGAATTTTTCTGTTGTATTAAATTAATTAATCACAACTAGGATCTAACATGTTTTTATTAATTTTTAAGACATATCTAATGATTTTCAGTAGTAATTGTAACAAGGGAACATTATATTTAAAAGTTATACAAATAATAGAAAAACATATACAAAATTAATGCCAAAAAAGTCTCCATAAAGTTAATAATTTTTAGTAATACTTTAACAAAATAGGAAAACAAATGGAAACTAATATTTGGTCGGACTGCCCTTAGCCCTGATAATGGCTTGCAACCTTCTTGTCATGCTGGAAACCAGCTTTCTAGTCACTTCTGGTGTAATGTTCTCCCATTCGTACAATATTCTGTTCTTCAACGCTTCTTTGCTTGAAACGTTATGTTGGCGAACGTGGCGTTTAAGTTCCTCCCATAAATGCTCAATAGGGTTAACATCAGGTGACTGTGGGGGTGTATGAAGCTGCTGTCGCACATTATGGATCATCTATTCTCGCACCAAGTTTGCTGTGTGTTTTGGATCGTTGTCTTGTTGGAACATGTATCTCCCTTGGAGGCCCAATTTCTGCACACTTTCTGGTAAATTGTCGCGCAAAATGTTCATGTAGACATGCTGATCCATGGTCCCATTAATAAAATGCAGATTTCCAACTCCTCCAGCAGACATGCAGCCCCATAGCATAACATTGCCGCCCCCGTGTCTAACTGTGGAACAAAGGTTCTTGATGTCAAAGGCGGTATTCTTCTTCCGCCAAACTTTAGCTCTACCATCAGACCCAAAAAGGTTAATTTTAGTTTCATCGCTAAAAATTACTGATTCCCAAAACTCCGGAGGCTGGTTAACGTGCTCTGTAGCAAAGGCCAATCGTTTTTTTCGATTCGCGTCCGAAATTAATGGTTTCTTCCTGGCCACACATCCCCTATAGCCAGCCCTGTGTATACAATTTCTCACCGTTTGTGAACAAATATTTTTTGAAAATAACTCTCGAACTTCTTCTTTCAATTTAGGAGCACTTTTCTTGGGATCTATAGTCACTTGCCTAACGATACTAGCTTCTTCACGTGGAGTCAGTTTTTTGGGACGTCCAGAGGGAGGTCGAATCTTGTAGGAACCCGTTAATTTATACTGATTCACAATGTACTGAATGGTAGTATGCGGCTTCTTCACAATTTTTCCGATATGTCGAAATAATTTTTTTTCTTTCCACATATCAATTATCAGTTTTCGAATTGGTATTGGAATCTCACGATTTCTTTCGCTCATTTTTACTGCTTTCTTAAAAACTAACAATAAATGTACCAACAACAATGTGACAGGTAATTCATTATGGCCGAAAATCATTCATTTGTTTTATGCTGGCCAGCCACAGGCACCTTGATTAAATGCAACTAACTATAACGTGCTTTTTTAAATAAAATTAAAAGTGTACGGAGACTTTTTTGACATTAATTTTACATGCATTTGTTTAATATTTAAGGAACTTTTGAATAAAATGTCCCTTTGAAAAGACGTTAGTTAAGCTTAAAATATTGAAAAAAACTTATTTTCGAGTCGTTTCAATTATCAACTAAAATACTATAGAAAAATATCATATAAACTACCTACTGTACTGAGACTTTTTGGACTGACTGTATATTTTTTTTTCTGTCCGATACAGAATTAACAGATCAACATTTATTATTATTACTTATCTCAAAATTCCTGAAGGTTTTTGAAATATTCTTAAAAAACTAATGTTGTACTTTGTTTTTCAGTACGATAATTGAATAACCTCACTAGTAATGTTCATACCTTCTCGATTTTAAATATTAGATAGGTCAGCGTAGTTCTAGCTATGGGGAAAAACCTAAAATCCTAACATTTTTTCTAATTACGTTTGCTGCATAAAATTTAAATTACTGCCAAGAGTTAAGGCTCGACTTAAGGTGTAACAGCTTTATTTAACATTATTAACAAATATCTAATTATTGCTAAAATTAATTTTTACTTAGAACATATATTCGATATGTCTTCCATTCTCTTCGAGGCATAAACGAAGACGGGTATGAAAAGATCTTCCTACTATTCTTAATACTTCGGGCGTAATACTTTGAAATGCGGTTCTAATCCGTTGCTGCATATTTTCGGGAGTTTTTGGAGGTTTGTTGTAAACAATTTCCTTAACGTAGCCCCATAGAAAAAAAATCTAATTTCGTTAGATCAGGCGACCGGGGCGGCCACGCACTTGCTCCCTGTCTTCCAATCCATCGATCTGGAAAATTATTATTTAAATGATCCCTAACTGGCAAAAATGTGCTGGAGCACCATCTTGTTGCAACCACATTGTATTTCTCAGATTAACCGGCAAATTTTCGCACAAATTTGGCAAGTGATTTTCTAGGAAGTCGAGATACATGGCTCCAGTTAAATGACCATTAAAAAAATGGGGACCAATAACACGTTCACCAATAATTCCCCCCCACACATTAACTGACCATCTGTGTTGTAGATCAAGCTGCCTAAAAATTCTTGGATTATGGTCGGCGTAGTAATGGTAGTTATGACGATTTATAAATCCATTCTTATGAAATGTGGCCTCATCAGAGAATAAAACTATATCAAAAAAATCAAAGCTTAAACTAATTTTAGCTTGTGCCCAATTACAAAAGTCAACACGTTTCTCAAAATCTGCTGGAAGGAGTTCTTGATGCATATGATATCCATGAAATTTATGGCTCTTTAAAATTCGCTGAACAGTTCTTTCGCTTACTCCTACGGCATCCCCGACTGCTTTTTGGCTAACAGAAGGATTTTCCGTGACAGCTAATAGCACAGCTAATTCATTTTCTTCCGTTCGAACGGGCCTATTTCTAACTGGTCTTGTATAATTTACATTTCCCGTTGCCATAAATCTCTCTAATAAGTTCGTCATGCTCCTTCTGTCTGGGTGCCTTCGTTCTGGATAATTTTGCGCATAAATCCTACTGGCCAAAAAGGCATTTCTATGCGATTCTCCTAACACAAAAACCATATCAACCAGTTCTTCGCGGGTGTACTCCATGACGATTGAACGTTCAAATAAAACTTCTAAACAGTGACGCAAACAAACGAAAAATGAACTACGTAGAAGGTAAAGACCACTATATGAAAAATCCGATAATTATTTCAATTTGTAAAACTTAAAAAACGAATAAGTAAATTGCCGATATGTTTAAGTTGTTTGACAGTTTCTAGACAATTTGTTTTTCATGGCCTACTTAAATTCTAGTTAATAATTTGGGCAACACTTGTCAATAATATTAAATAAAGGTTAAGGCCGTTTTACATGCTGCAAGTTTCTTGCAGCAAGGGGTTGCACCTGCAAGATATTGCGCGCAATTTGTCTTGCAGACTGTAAAGCGGTAGTTGTATTTCAATTGCAAGTGTCACCGTATGCCTTTGTGCAAGTCTCTTGCAACTTGTAGGAAGACCTGCAGCATGTAAAACGTCTTTACGGCTTAACTCTTGGCAGTAATTCAAATTTTATGCGGTAAATGTAATTACAAAAAATGTTGGGATTTTAGGTTACTACGCTGACCTATTTATTATTCAAAATCGCGAAGGTGCTTACTTATGAACATTACTAGTGAGGTTATTCAATTACCGTACTAAAAAACAAAGTACAACATTAGTTTTTTAAGAATATTTCAAAAACCTTCAGGAATTTTGAGATAAGTGTAATAATAAAAAATGTTGATCTGTTAATTCTGTATCGGACAGAAAAAAATATGTATAGGGTGTTCCATTTTTCCACATTACTATTGAGTTTATTCAATTATCGTACTGAAAAACAAAGTACAACATTAGTTTTTTAAGAATATTTCAAAAACCTTCAGGAATTTTGAGATAAGTGTAATAATGAAAAATGTTGATCTGTTAATTCTGTACCGGACAGAAAAAAAATATATAGGGTGTTCCATTTGAAAAAATGGAGAAAAATTATTTTTTATTTTGCAACGTTTGACATGGAATTTGGGTCACCCTGTATAAGTAAGACTTATAATACTCATAGCAGAATAACTATACACCTTTTGCAGTAAGCTACTAGGTTACCTTAGCTTTTAAGATGTTTTATCTAATTTTTATAAATATTTTAAATGTAGACTATAATTTTTTTTTTCTTCGATTTTACCTTTTTTCTCCGAAACTATTAAAAAAAGAGAGATACTATTCTAGGAGCCTGTAGACTAGGTAAAGAGTGTTTCAAAAATGTAAAAAAATATAGGGTGTTCCATTTAAAAAAATACAACTCTTATGCGCCACTATTTTTTGTAACACCCTGTATAATCAAGAATATTTTTAAAATGTGCTCTCTAATCAACAGCATATAGTGGCTTTTAAATATTTTTTCTAAAATAAATGGTTAAGGTATAATAAAAGACGGGAGGTGAGCTGCAGGACCCTGTATATATGTGTCCTGAGGATGCAACAATAAATTTGGGAAACATGGACAATTTAAAAAAAGACTTGCTTATCGACCAATGCTTGCAATAAAACAAGAGGTGGGGATGGCCCATGTCCAAGCACATGGCCATTTGGTGACGACTACCAGTGGCGGCGCGACTTTTTACTTCCCGTATAAGGAAATATCATTAATCGTGAAAAAAACATCGTTCCAGGTTTTTACAGATTTTTATGTTTTTCCGTTTCTATCGGTCGGTCGGTCTGTTTCCGGTATAGCTTAAAAATCTACTTACTCGATTAACTCTAATTTTATTTAATTTTCTACAAAAATTACTCTGATGAAAAAAAACTTGGAGAATATTGGTATGAATTCAATATGGCGAAACAAAATGACGACCTTTTAAAATATTTGTTATAGGAAAATGAAGAAATGGGCCATGCCTCCTTATCCTTGACAAAAGGATAATAATAATAATTACCTATTCCTTAATTAGGCAAATAGGTATTTTTACCGTTCTATGGCACCAGTTTCAGTGTTTTCACAAATGTGTGGGGATTTTATTAATGTCAGTAATAAGATTTACGATATGGTATATTTCTTATATTTTTTAAGTTAAATTGTGAAATTAGACTAAGATTTAGAAATCACGAAATCTCAGCCTGAAAAACGAAAATATTTTTCAATTCTTGAATCATCGCTCTCTACTTCACTATCTAAAATCAAACCATTAACTTACGTAAGTTTAAAACGAAATTAGTTATTTGTATGGTATTAAACAAGTTTTAAACTAAAAAACAATGCTTTTAACACGCTTTTATTGGCTTCCTACTCGTCTGATTGTATGTTTGTATGTCTGGTTCAAATCTTGTAGTGTATTCTTTACCCCCTTGACATTACTCATTATTTTCAAATTTGACATGCATACAATTTCGGATATAAAAAAATCCGAATTTTTTTAGTCAACGTTTAAAAATTCAAAATGGCGGAGCCAATACTGCCGCAGACTTTTGTTTCTTGTGTAGATTAAACTGAAAATCGGTGCCTTTTTTATTTAAGAGTGTCAGCATTTAGAAATTTAATATAGCGGTATCAAAATGGTAGTGTTAACCTGGCGGACGAATTTTAACATTTGTGCGGATTATTCAAGAATGCACAGCAAAATTCGTTTCATGATTTCTTAATTGACCAAAGCCGTGAAAGCTTCCGTTCTATGTTAGCTAACCTCTATGGGAAGGAAACCAAGAAGGATGGCAAAACTTTTGGCGATCTCCGGAACAGCAAGAAGAAGTTACTCTGCCAGTTGGCCTTTCTCCTTAGATGCTGAGATGAAGATGTAGTACCGAAATCGCTACAGGTGAGACATCACCTTACTTCTAGAACTGCTAAGAATATTTATAAGTGTGCTAGCAATGCATTGGTTAGAGAAAGGATTAAGGCAACACGTCGTGATTTAGATACAAATGCCCGGAAACTATTAGAAATTCATCTGAAATTAGCTTCTAGACTAGAAAGAACTACATTTACAACTTTAGGCAACATTACCAACGTACAGGCAGAAAAAATCCATCAAGAAGTTACACTTAAGCAACAAAAGAAGTTTGAAGCTCTCCTGAACAGAAAAAATCCTGTGAAACTTCCGCAGAACACAGTTATAAACCTGTCATCGAAGCCGTTATCCGAAGCAGATCTTTCCGTCCTTTTCAAGGGTCAAAACTTCGCAATAGCACCGAGTAGCATTCCCGTAGAAGACATAGTATCTTCTGTTGAAGCAGCAATCAGAAGATTACCAGTGGAACAAGCCGATGAAGTCAGATGTGAGACAGCGAAGATCATTAAAAACTCAAAACCACCGAAGTTGAACCTCTCCTCAGCCGAAAAAACATCACCTTAAACGAAGACGCAAACATTCTGGTACTTCCAGCAGATAAAGACAACGCCACAGTTGTCATGGACAGACCAGAATATGTGGAAAAGGTTACTCAACTTTTGGACAACAACACCTACAAGGTTATGCAGGCAGACCCCACAAGTAGAATAGAAAGACGCATTACCAATTTGATCAACATATCCAGTCTACCACCAGCGGAGAAAAAATCATTAAGACCAAGCAGCTCCAAGATTCCCAGGTTCTACGGTCTTCCGAAGATACACAAGGACAACGTACCACTTCGACCGATCGTCAGTGCAATAGACTCGCCCACATACAAACTAGGTAAAGATCTTTCAAATTTTCTTAATCCATTTACTGGAAAAACAGATTCTTTTATTAAAAACTCTGCACATTTTGTGGAAAAACTTAAGACAATCCAGTTGGATCTCGAAGATATTTTGGTCAGTTTCGATGTAGAATCACTTTACACAAATGTTCCTGTCAACGACTCAATTTTCGTTATATCAGACATACTGGATAATAATAATCTTGCTAAGAACTTAATAGACCTAGTGGAAGCTTGTCTTACATCTACTTATTTCATTTTTCAAGGAACTTTTTATGAGCAAACTTCAGGGGCAGCTATGGGATCTCCTCTATCACCTGTGGTAGCGAATATCTTCATGGAAGCCTTTGAGCATATTGCTCAAACATCCGCTCCACTAAAACCGAAGCACTGGTTTAGATATGTAGATGTTGTACTTTTGTTGTTGGGCCTCATGGACAGGATAATCTCCTCATATTTCTGGACCACCTTAATCAGCAACATCATAATATCAAGTTCACGATGGAAATTGAATGTAATGGAACAATTCCCTTTCTAGATTTTAAAGGAGGGAAAATGGTACATTAGGACATTCTGTGTATAGAAAACATACAAATAGATACTTAAATGCAAATTCTCATCATCCAGCACAAAAGAAATCGGTTATTAACTCACTAGTATTCAGAGCTATTTCGATTTCTGATCAAGATTCTTTAACATCGGAAACATCGAAACTGACCGAAGCTGTCAGAGGGAATGGCTATTGCACTGAAGATATTACGCGTTCATTAAAAAGATATAGTAAATCAATTCTGCCAAAGGAGAATGATAAAGAGCCACCATTAGGTAATGTTGTTCTTCCCTACATACATGGCACTACAGGCAAAATAGGACGATTACTTCGGCGGTCCAACATACGTACAATCTTCAATACACATAAGAAGATTGGACAATGCTTGCGATCCCCGAAAGATCTTGTACCTTTCCAAACAGAAGGAGTATATAAAATTCCTTGCTCCTGTGGAGAAGTGTATCTGGGAGAAACAGGACGCTTAATATCAACTAGACTTAAGGAACATGAACGATGTATTAAAAAGAAACAAATTGTTCAATCTGGTGTAGTTGAACACCAGCATAACACTGGATATTTCATAAATGTAAAGGAAACCAAGGTTCTAGCATCGGTTCCAGGTTTTTATAAATGAAAAGTTAGAGAATGTATTGAAATATTTAAACATACAAAAAATTTCAATAGAGACACGGGTTACGGTCTACATCACACGTGGAAACCGATCTTAACACGGTTCACGGGACACAGTTCGGCGAGCACAAGTCGGATATAAAAGCCCGCCTGAACCTCTTCGAGCTCATTCAGTGTTTAGATCTCGTGGAGTAAATATCCCTGAAGATGCCTCGTGCAATCGAAGGCGAAACGTCGGATAGTAATTCCAATTTGACACGGTCTAATCCCAAGAACTGTTTCTTAACATAAATAAGATATATTTTTTATCGTACTTGTTGTGGCATAAGTGAAAAAAAAATAGTCTCCAAAAATTAGTTATAGAATAACGTCCAATTTTTTTTCTGCAGCAAATTTATTAAATATATTGTTTATATTTACATCAATACCCTATCTATGGATATGCAAGAGACCCAACCCAACAGGTCGCTCTTGTGCTATAATGGTTCCTAGCCAAGTTTTTATCGTAATTTTCACGTAAAAATATGCAAAATACCCATGATGTTTGACCGGTTTCGGGGGAGGGAGGAGGGTCCTTGCCTCATTACCCCCTCACCGTAAAATCGCCCTTGATTGGCCTTGAGCCTCGTCCGACTCTAAAGTTTAGAGTACGAGCCGTCAGTGTTTTGAATTGTCCCTAAAGCGAGAATTTTATTTTGAACCCGAAACCGCTACTTGATGTATGTGAAAACCTCTTTAACAATTCTCTACTGCCATTACATTTTCATACAATAATGGTTTTTAGGACAAGAAAAATAAAATATTTATTTTACGTTTAAGTCAATTTTACTGAGACTTGTCCAATTACGGCCGACGTAGAAATAAACATGTAGGAAATAAGACATGGACAAGGATGCGCTCACGACCGGCCAAATGAATTCCACGAATGGACTTCCCGCAGAGGTGGGTGCATGAAGATGTCCACATTACACGACACGAGGTCTTAAAAATGTAGACAATTTAAATGTATTTCTAGGTGCACCGAGGCGGTATTATCAAGAAAAAGACCTAACTGTTTTAATAGAGCGTTTTAGTGTTATCTATCGTCGCCGCTTTTATATGGTATTGCCAGACATTTTTTTCTTTAAATTAAAGAAACAGGTTGTTGTGCTCGTTTTACCAGATGAGGGGTAATTTGCTTCGAATTATATCTTAAATAGTTTTCTCAATGTTGGAATTTTCTCAGTTTCCTTAACATAACGACCGTGAGATGGTACTAGTTGTCGAGATTAATATTCTGGCAAAAAAATCCATGCGGGGTAAAAGCAAAAGAGAATTACAGTTATATCAGATCTATTTTGACAATAAAAATATAGGCTTAGTTTGACATAGTCTTTTTTTTTTTAAAAGTGCCGGTTCCGGATGTCGACGACCATCATCGCCGCTATTCGGACTTTGCTCACCACACACCGGAATAGGCCCGTCATGGACGTTGAAAACCATGTTCTTAAGTTTTGCCTCAAAATGTGTAATCTATTTAGAGGGTCATTTATTTTCCATTTGTTATATCGTATAGTCGGCGTATAATTAATCGGTTTTTGCCACTACCAAATTATAATATAATTGTAACCATTAGCCGATCTTCGTCTTGTTTTTTGGTAGAGTTAGACAATCTTCATGAGATGTGTAGAGCCAAATAAAAACACTATCAATTTTTTGATAGAACGATTCTTAACCCACTCTAAAGCAAATCAGAAAGTTTTTTATTTCTATCTTATCTTATTTAGATCAAAAGAGGAGTAGATTGAAGCAGAATTTTTTCTTTTATCCCTTTACCGTTGAACCAAGCAGTCAATGATAGTTATAAAAGTCAACAGCGGAAAAATTTCGACTACAACACAAGCCTTTTAATAATATACAGGGTATTCCATACTCAATGGTACATTAGAAGTATCTGGAGAACGAAAAGAAAAATAAATTTGAAATTTTGACTACGGTCATAGGAGGCTGAGCTTTAGCTTCTAAAAACCATTTAATGTTTACAGTGTTCACAGATCTACTAGTAACTGGCATCAGCTTTGGAATTTTAAATGGGATACCCTGTAGTTTATTTTATTTTTATATTTTTATTTCTCTTATCGTTTCTTAAATATTAACTATTTTGTGTTTTTTCACTAAAACTATGTGAATTAAAACTTCAATATTTTCGTCTCCAAATATCAAATCAATGTAAAATTTTAATTAATTAGTTAACCTGTGGTACTTTAATTTTAGCAAAATAGGATCGCCGCCTTTTATACTCGTTATATTATTGAGGCGTTGAATAGAGTGGACAGTTACAGCGAGTTTCAACGAATTGTTGCAAGAACCTGCAAAAAATGTTTCGCTCTTTTTCAGAATTTGCCGCAAATTTCTTAGAATTGAATGAAAATTTTTAGACTTCGGATTTGTGCAGGCTTCAAGAATTCAATGTCACTCTTTTACTGAAAACGAGAAAAATGACATTAACGTTTTGGCGCATTTTCACTAGTAATCTTCCTAATGCTTGAATTATTGCCGGAAATTATTGGACTAGTTTTTTTGAAAATTTTCTTAAAAAATCGTCACCGAGGAAATAATTTCCGGTATTAATTTATGCATGGGGAAGATTCAGCAAGAAAATTACAGGATGACAGTTGATTTAGTTAAGGTGGTCTAGTTATCCGTATATTAAAAATGTCGCGTTTTAAAATCGAAATACCAAAAGATTTAAAGCTAGTGTTTGGAGGCAATTTTTGGACTTTTATAAAGAAGTTATATGACGTTATAGTTGAAACAATGCCTCTACAAAAAGTAGCTGACATATTGGAAGACTACGCATTTAGTATGTAAAGCAAGAATACAAGGAAACTGTGGTAAAGGTCATGTGGAGCTCGAGAGCAAAATGAATTCAAAAAATATTTTTTGATAAATTCAAAATTTAACTTGATCCTTTTTATAATCCCGAGTTTGCAGCGGCTAGAGCTGCCCGTGACATTAAACGTCGGCAGCTTCAGAAAAACCCATCCAAAAGGAATTCCAGCTGTGCTGCTTCAAGTAAAGATGAGTATAATAAGATCCTAGAACATTTTATTGAAAACACACCTGATGGTTTACATCGAACATTTTTTCATGTAGCATCGTTCGAATTAGTTTGGAGAGGCGGGGAGGAGGAACGACCCATATTGAATATTTTGTGAAAGAAACTGACAATCAAAGTAACTTCACGGGCAGGAATGAGTATAATCGAATTTTTTCTAAGACTCCACAAGGAACAACAACAACAAACACTATCAGAGAGTAAGTGACTTCTTAAAAATGTAACAAATCCTCAAGCATGTCCTGTAAGAATGTTTGAAAAACGTATGGGTTTCTCCCACAGAGTGGGGGGCAGTTTTGTAACATGCAATAGATTATTTTTAACGCCAGATACAAACTGGAAGCATCCACAAGCCAAAGGGTGGTATAAAAATTGACCTGTTGGCAAAAACACCATTTCTCCTTGGTTCAAAGAGGCGGCTTCAACAATTGGCATTGTTACAAGAAGGAATAAAGTAACGAGTCATTCTGGTAGGGCGACAGCTGTATCGAATTTGTTAAAAGGAGGAGTCAGTGAATAACAACTAATAAGAATTACAGGACATAATAACTGTAATTCAATAAAAGCATATCGATACCTACGACCATCATAGAAAAGTAATCCAAGCCAAGAGAGGGGAAACCTCTAGCTCTGGTTCTATAATAACTACAATCTTGGCATCGACTATGGCAACTGCTTAGCTAATCATTGTTTATAATAATTGTACGTTTAATATAAACAATAATTATAGATAAAAATTAAAAATATGGTGGTTTTATTACTTAATTGCATTTACTGTTTATAGCTATTACTCAATTTTTATCCCCTGTGACTTAAGTAATACAGGTGAACTATACAAGCATTAATTTGGTGGTATATCTAATAATTAATGAATAACCCATTTTCTTAGCAAAACTGAAACAACATAACCTCCTAAAACCTAAGAAACTTAAAATATAAGTTTAGTACTCAAAAAAAATTAATTTTTTATTTTTATTGAATTCAAACTACTATAATTAATTGAAATATATCTTTTAGTATTTTAGGTGAATTAGAATTATTGCCACTGCTTAACCTCAATTATTTGTATCTAACTATAAAGATTATATGTAAGTTTATATTTTAGTTGTGCGTATAAATATAACTACTTTTTCAAACTTAAGTAAATTTAAATATTATCTACACATTGTTTCAAAACAATATACTGTCCTACATAAATTATGTTTAAGAAAATTCTAGTATAATTTTGATTGTTATGAAAAACATTTTTTTTAGGTTTAAAATAAAACTTTTCCTAAAACTTTAACAAAGAAAATATTTTGCACTATCTTTAAAACATATTAAAAATTTATATTTGTTTAGGCTTAATTTGCTGAAATTCAAGGAAGTATATTTTATTAAGTAAAATTTGCCAATTTAATTTACTTCCATCTACCTACGGTCATGTAGGAGTTTTTTACCTGGAAGAAAACTAATTTTCGTAAACTTTCATAACGAGAAGTATACTTTATCAGATTCAGAAAATTTTAAAGTTGAAATTTTGCCATACTTAATATCACTAAACTTGACGGAAATGCATGAAATTTATCCTGAGAGTACATTAGGTAGGTATTATGTACTATATTTAAATTATCATATTAATCGTAAAACAGAGATTGCCGCGGCTACGACAAATGAATGTAACTAGTAAATTAAGAATGACAGTAACACGTACACCGCGCAACGTATATGTAAAGATTTTTTTTAAATGGATAATTTAAAGAGTTATACTTTATGTAAGTTTGTTTGTCAAGAATCTTCTTTCTTGGAGTGAATATCCCGAAGTAAGCAGAACAAAATAGTGTCCAAATATTCTGATGAGTTGCATGCACCTGAAGCGCCTCCTTACTCTCCAAGGCAAGAAGCATGCAAGAATTTAAGAACTATTTTGACGTTGATTAGAATAATTCGTTGTTTACCTAAAGTAAATATGTAATATATGTTATCGACCATATAAAGTTGTTTTATTATTGAAAGCCCAAACTTTGGAATAAAATATCTTAACAATAATGCAATAAAGTAAATTTTCGGGGATAATACCACGAGTGCTTAAAAATTTCCGATAATTTTTCACGAATGCGTGTTTTCTTATAATTTGTAGAGAAAACACGTATGAGTGGAAAATTATCTGGCTAATTTTTGAGCACGAATAGTATTTAGGAGGAATATTCCACGAATCAAATACAGGGAAACTAAGCTTTATTAACTGAATATTAAATACATACCTATTTCAAGTTCAGAAATTGGAATTTTGTAACAAATTGAACACAAACTTGGATTTAACGGTGTTTCTTGGTTCGCTTCCAATTATATTTACATCAATTTTCTCTTCTTGAACTAGCCCAAAGCTATTATTCATATTGACAACTTTTCAAAAATGTTTGAAAGATACTTAAAAAAAATCAGTTTCTAGGGACTCTAGCGTCTCTCAAAAGCAGGTTTCATATTGTCAAGATTTCATTTTTTGGTTAGGTATGTAATCACACCTAACCAGGTAAGTGGAAACACCATGTTTCCTAGACGACGTAATATTTCCGCTATAATTTTTCGAAAACACCACCAGTCTTACGGGAAAATTTGTACAGGGTGATCAGTTAAGGGTAGCGAACGGCCATATCTCATAAGATATTGGTCGTATAGATTTGAGAAAAAAAAATCATAATAAAAGTTGCCAAGAGAAATTGCTGAAAATTATTTTCGAGTTTGTCAAACGTCCGCTAGAGGACGTAACAACCAACACCAAGTAGAAAAATGGGGTTTTTATAGAATTTTGCCTAATGAAAATATATCGATGATATCATTTTTATATTTAGTGACCATTTCCCTACACTTTTCGTCTAAAATGTTTTGTTCTATATATCAAAATAAAGCGGTGGGGGAAGTTCAATTGTTTTTTCAAACAAACCAAGATGTCTCCCGTTTCTTTTGACCGATTTTAGCAAACTTAGGCTCATATGAAAGAGCATAATTTGCACTACAAAACGCTTATTTGGTTTTGAATTTTTGACTTTTGCTGGCGTCGCTAGATGGCGTTAACTGAATTAGTAGCATATTTTTTAGTTTTTTTCAAAAAAATCAAATGTAATGGTATATTCATTTTTACATATTTTAAAAGGGGATAAATTTCTCTATAATTTAATGAAAATAATTTATCATCTACCTTTTTTTGAACCGTTGATATTGACCAAAATATTATTTTATTTTATTAAAAAATGGCACGCCACTGCTTTTTGTCAAAATAAAAATCATTTTCGGAATCACTTATTAGTTGCTAACAAAAAGAACCTCTTGACTTTTTTTCGTTAGACGAACGGTTTTGGATTGAAAAATAAGATGTTTAACAATGAAAAATCTTAATAAAACTGTCCAACAACAACGACTGGACGAATTTTATAAACATTTTCTCGAGTCGGTGACGAGGGAAAATTTTCTTAAAAAATTTGTCACCGAGGAAATAATTTCCGGTATTAATTCATGCACGTGGAAGAATCGGTAAGAAAATTTTACACCAAAATTTATTTTTAATTTTCATTTCGATTTTCGAAAAGTCAGGATGACAGACCCCTTGATGATTTAGTTTACGGTGGTCTAGCTATCCGTGTATTAAATAGTATAGTTTTGGTTCTTACAAAAAAACTTTTTAGGTTTAAAATTAAACTTTTCCTAAAACTTTAGTAAAGTAAAATAGTTTGCACTATCTTTAAAACATACTAAAATTTTATTTTTATTTAAGCTTAATTTACTAAAATTCAAGCAACTATATTTTATTAAATAAACTTGCCAATTTAATTAACTGCCACCTGCTTACGGTCATGTAGGAGTTTTTGTTACCTAGAAAAAAACTAATTTCCGTAAACTTTACTAACGAGAAGTATACTTTATCAGATTCAGGACATTCTAAAGTTGAAATTCTGTCCTTTTTAATATCACTAAACTTGACGGAACTGCACAAAATTCATCCTGAGAGTACATTATGTAGGTATTATGTACAATATTTAAATTATCGTTTTAATTAAGAATGACAGTGACATTTACACCACGCAACGTTATGTGAAGATTTTTTTAAAATGGAAGAGTTACACTTTATGTATGTAAGTTTTGTAAGATTAACGATTTTAAAATAAACCACAGAACATTGCCTTGCCTAATAAAAGTAGTAGAAAAGGCCGCTGTCTACTATTTCCAGAAAAGTGTCTTTGCGGATGTCAAGAAAATAGTTTATCAAGAATCTTCTTTCTTGGACGGATTATCCCGAAGTAAGCGGAACAAAATAGTGTACAAATATTATATCTACTTCCCGAAATGTAAACATTTATGGAAATCTGATGAGTTGTATACACCTGAAGCACCTCCTGACCCCTCATTAAGAAAGCAAAAAGTCATGATAAAATAAAAAGAAGGTATGATATCTAAACGGTCTCAATTGAGTCCGGTTCGCGCAGTGACGTCATTGCGTGCGTAAATTTTTAATTTGCTTATGGAGATGCATGTCGTTTCTAGCGTTTACACATTATATTACCATTTTTTTCAATTAAAAATGTTTTTCTAACGAAACATTGACATATAACTCACTCTATAAAAAACTAATGACATATTTATATTTACTAATTAAAAATACAAAAAACACGCTAAAGAAAGAGTTAAGGTTGTATACAATCCGACAGTATTTAATGTTATACTGTTATTTTGTTTTACATGTTTATATTTAGTTCAATTTAGAACTAAATAATATCTGTGTTTTTTGATAAGTACAGGAACGTAACTAAGTCCAGTTTGAGGAGAAGAGGTCTAATTAAAGATAAATGCGGATATGAGAGGGAATAAAACAACACTCACTAAACAAGTTTAACCTTTATATGCACAAGCTGCCCTTTGTTCCTGTATTATATGTAATTATAGAAACAAATAGAACCTAAATAAAATATAGCCTTATTCTAGTTGACAATCTCTTTTTTTATTAAAAATGTCGACTATTTTATCCAGATTTACATTGATGTCTTTTTTTTATATAGATATCATAAATATATCATATACATACAGTCACCTGTAACAAAATGTCTTGAGCATATCCGCGCAAATTTGTATTAAATTTAGCTTTGCGTTTACACAAGCGTGTCCATTCAGGTAAACATTTTTTGTCTTTAGGGAAAATAAAAAACCTTATTATTTGCCTGATTATCCCTGTCACATCCGAACACAGCACATCTTATATTTATTGTTGTTTAATTAACTAAATACAAAAAACGACACAGAAATCCGCAAACATCTTTAAACATCAACTGAAAATGCACTGAAATCAAATGGCCGAAGGTCAATGACAGCCGCCGTTAATCACGCGATGACGTAGCAGATCGATGCGCGATATCATACCTTCAGTTTATTATATCATGGCAAGAAGTAATGCAAGCATTTAAGAAATATTTTGCTGGCTTAGCTGGTAGACTAGAATAATTCGTTGTTTATCTAAAGTAAATACGTAATATATGTTATCGACCATCTAAAATTATTTTATTATTGAAAGCCCTAACTTTGGAATAAAATATCTAAACTATAATACAATAATGTAAATTTTCTATCTTATCACATGACATCTGTCAAAAAGATTTCCAGTATAATCACCTCCAGCTTACCCTGGACGCAAAAAATTTCCGGAAATCTGACCTATTGCTACGGTAACGTTGAAAATAAAGGCATCTGATTGGCTATAAAGTACAGTTGTGAAATTTTCACTAGTAATCTCCCTATTGCTTGAATTATTGTCGGAAATTATTTGCTAGTGAAACAATTTTTTGAAAATTTTCGTTGAAGTCGAAGATGAGGGAGAATTTTCTTAAAAAAATCGTCACTGAGGAAATAATTTCCTGTATTAATTCATGCACGTGGAAGATTCGGTAAGAAAATTTCACATCAAAATTTATTTTTAATTTTCATCTCGATTTTCGTGTAGTTTGATGGCAAACGAGATATTGTTGTTCAATTATTGTTAAGTCGGCTGTGAACGATGAAAAGTCAGGGTGACAGACCCCTTGATGATTTAGTTTGAGGTGGTCTAGTTATCCGTATATTATATAGTATAATTTTGGTTCTTATAAAAAACATTTTTTTAGGTTTAAAATTAAACTTTTCCTAAAACTTTAGTAAAGTAAAATTGCTTGCACTATTTTTAAAACATACTAAAATTTTATTTTTATTTAAGCTTAAATTACTAAAATTCAAGGAAGTATATTTTATTAAGTAAAACTTTCCAATTTAATTAATAATCACCTACTTACGGTCATGTAGGAGTTTTTGTTACCTAGAAAAAAAAACTAATTTCCGTAAACTTTACTAACCAAAAGTATACTTTATCAGATTCAGGACATTTTAAAGTTGAAATTTTGCCCTATTTAATATCACTAAACTTGACGGAACTGCATGAAATTTACACTGAGAGTACATTATGTAGGTATTATGTACAATATTTAAATAATCGTATTAATCGTAAAACAGAGATTACCATGGCTACGGCAAATGAATATAACTAATAAATTAAGAATGACAGTGACACTTACACCACGCATTGTATATGTGAAGATTTTTTTAAAATGGATAATTTAAATAGTTACACTTTATGTAAGTGTTGTTAAAATATTAACGATATTAAAAGACACCACAGAACACTGCCTTGCCTAACAAAAGTAGTAGAAAAGGCCGCTGTCTACTCTTTCCAAAAAAGTCTCCTTGCGGATGTCAAGAAAATAGTTTATCAAGAATCTTATCAAAATAAGCAGAACAAAATAGTATCCAAATATTATATCTACTTCCCGAAACATAAACATTTATAATAATGATGAGTTGTATACACCTTATTCCCCATTAAGAAAGCAAGAAGTAATGCAAGAATTTAAGAAATATTTTGATGCCTTAGCTGCTAGATTACAATAATTCGTTGTTTATCTGAAGTAAATATGTAATATATGTTATCGATCATATAAAGTTGTTTTATTATTGAAAGCTCAAACTTTGGAATAAAATATCTAAACAATGATGCAATAATGTACATTTTCTGTCTTATCACATGACATATGTCAAAAAGATTGCCAGTGTAATCACCTCCAGTTTACCCTGGAGGCAAAAAATTTCCGGAAATCCGACCCGTTGCTATGGCAACGTTGAAAAATAAAGGCATCTGATTGGCTATAAAGTACAGGTGTGAAATTTTCATGCCTATCCTCATGCTTCAATAACAAGTGCCAAAAATCATTTAGGAATAACTTGAACATCACTAATTACATTACAGGCTTTATAACTAGATGATCCTCCACAACGTAAATACAAATGTGCCTATAAATGTTTGTTCCTTACATTTTTTTCAACATTCCATACAATCTAAAAAATAATAATTTTTCTATATTAAAAAGTAAAAATATTTAGGCAGATTATCCCTTTATTATCACTCAGTCTTGACACAAAAACGTAATTTTTGTTAAGATTTTTCAGCCAAGTCTCATATGGTTAAGGTTGATATAATATTTTTTGCACTTGATGTTGTTTCTATAACTCGTTTCTGACAAGAATACCTTGAGATATTTCAAGGAATAGCATTTTTATTTCAGCGCCATCGGAATTTCTTTGTATCTATCTAGATCTCACGGTGGCCAGAAAGTAAGCAAGATCGTAGATTTATCAATACTAAGAGTTCGAGATTGAAGTGACGCGTGTAAAATTGATTGCCACTGAAATCAATAGAAATAAACACATTTAACAGTACTACACATTTATCTTCACTGGAATTTATTACCATCCAAATAAAATATTTATCTATAACATATGCAAATTAGTAAAAGGTGCCTAAGGTATATGCAAAACAAGACTTCTATTTGTGTGTCTTCCTTTGCCAAGACCGATTTAATTTTCATGTAAAACAGTTCGCAAGATTCTTATTTACATACATAATTTTTTATAAGCCCTTTATTTGGATATAGACATAAATAGTAGAAACTGGAACAGTCGATTCAAAGCAGGTTGTTTGATTATTGAAAGTGTCTATTTATTCTTGGGAACTTCTAATTATCTAAATTTGGGCTAAATGCTGACAAAGATATGTATGTAATTATAGGCGTCAGTGATTTTTAAGGCAGTGCTTTTAACGTATCGCAGGTAGGGGCGCTGGTGTAGGAGAATAAAAAGAGCGAGACGGGATGAATTTACCCTACTTAATTAATTACATTTAAAAAAGTCTGAAAAGTGTCACCCCCTAACAGTGGTACCTAGGACAAACAGTCCCCGCCCACCCTTGTAAACCTAATATATGTTCTAATGTTATTTAAGTGTTTTAGGAATTTTTTGCTGTCCAAATAATAAAAGTATCGTCCGCATATCTAATTGAAAGTTTAGGTTTGACTTAAGCAGTGTTAAACAATAAAATTAAATAATCATTATTTTTTAAGTTTGTTTAAGATTTTTTGTTACAACTTTTCGTCCATTTTATGGGACACCCTATAGACTCACACTGAAATGGTCAAAATAAACATTGATTCTCTTGAGCTCTAGAACAACATATGAAAATTTGAGAAAAATCGGCCTAATAGTCCTATTACCAGTATGGCATTATCGGGTGCCAAGTCCTTTGCGTACGTAGCACATTGATACACACTTTGAGCGTTGTCACCAAATTTCAAAACTAGTTATCCAATTTCCTGAAATTTTGCACAAAAATCAAGACTTACGTATAGGAATGAACTGGTAACATTTTGGTATGAATATAAGATAGTAAAACAAAATGTCGACCTAATAAAATATTTAAAAAATTGGCCTGAAAAAACTAATTATTAAAATAATTTTATATATATATATATATATATATATATATAGATATACATATATATATATATATATATATATATATATATATATATATATACGTACATTCATTCACTACTGTTGTTTTGACAAGAACTGTTTTGAGAGAGTCTCTACTCGGACGCGAGAAAGAAAGCGTCGAAAATGCCAAATGTGATTTTAGCGAAAGACCCGGAATGAAAACACATATTTTTCCATCCGTGAAGGACCAAGAATCAGCATATATATAAATATATATATATATATATATATATATATATATATATATATATATATATATATATATATATATATATTATATATATGTTGATTTTTACTCCTTCACGGATGGAAAAATACAAGGTGTTTTCATTCCGGGTGTACATCCGTTCACTACTGTCGTTCTGAAAAGAACAGTTTTGCTGACGTTTCGCCAAAATCACATTTGGCATTTTCGAAGCTTTCTTTCTCGCGTCCGAATAGAGACTGAGTCTCTGTGATTTTGGCGAAACGTCAGCAAAACTGTTCTTTTTAGAACGACAGTAGTGAACGGATGTACACCCGGAATGAAAACACAATATATATATTTATAATTATATACTTATAAATAAATATATATATATATATATATATATATATATATATATATATATATATATATATATATATATATATATATATATATATATATATATATATATATATATATATATATATATATATATATATATATATATATATATATATATATATATATATATATATATATATATATATATATATATATATATATATATATATATATATATATATATATATATATATATATATATATATATATATATATATATATATATATATATATATATAATATATATATATATATATATATATATATATATATATATATATATATATATATATATATATATATATATATATATATATATATATATATATATATATATATATATATATATATATATATATAAATATATATATATATATATATATATATATATATATATATATATATAATATATATATATATATATATATATATATATATATATATATATATATATATATATATATATATATATATATATTACTAAATGACTGCATTGAACTAAATTGAGTCACATGAAGTGTGTTCCTAATAAAATGAAATATTCAGAACGGGGGAAGTTCAAGGTAAAGGAATTTACACTGATTTATTTTCTCTCTAAGAAACTATATGAGGTTACTGATATATTCGATATTGATCTCTCGTAACTCTCAAGTTTATTGTTTTCTTTTTGATACGCATTTTAGTGCAGAATTATATACTTTTTCGTTCTTGTAAATGTAATGTAATGTAATCTTGTGAAATAGCTGCTGTCGCTTACCAAGGAAACTTTTATCGATAATCAGTACTATGGAGAATAAAGAGTTTTTTACCCTCTCGTATAAAAAATATAGTCCCAATTGTGCAGTCGCGTGCGAAGAAGTATTAATTTCCACACTTGTTAGGGTGCAATTATTGCAGATTTTTTTTTACTTCCCTCATAAAAGTGAAGTATTATAACCGCGAAAAAGCCACCCCCTGAGATTTTTGCAGATCTTTGCAGGCCCTGGACCTTGAAAAGCATGACAAAATGTAAAAAAAATCATTATTAAGAGAGTGCTTATCGAATGCACATCAGAACTTGCACCAAAATAGAGTGTGTTATAGAAATACACTGGTAATTTTTTTGTGTAAATACATTATGGCGGAACAAAATGGCGGCCTAATGAATGGTTAAAAAATCAGAAGCAAAAAACTACTTATCCAGTTGACATTTTGTACAAAAATCAAGTGTTACACAGGAATAGACTGGTATATTTCTAATGCGAATCCTATATGGCAAAACACAATTGCGGACTAATAAAATATTTACATATATTACTTGCCTGATGTTCCGTTCACGCGTGGTTTTTTTTGTTTATGTTATTTTGAGTTATTAATTTGGTGAATTATCATAGTTTTATTTTGTTACTAAAATTGTCAAAGGTTAGTATATCTTGTGATATTCTGTTGGCGAAAACTAGTAGGTACGAATCTCTTCTTTGGACCAAAAACACTGGCTTGAAACCTGTTGAGCTATCACCGTATATTTCAGTACCGTGGTCTAAATTACGTGTTCATCGCCAGAAACCAGCCTGAATGTCATGGTAAGTCGATTTAGACCTCTAGCCGTTGCTTTTTCTATCGTTAATTAACACCTGGAATAAAACTTATCTTTATGAAAGAAAATAACAAAGAACATAATTTATTTTTTGTAGAATACGTAAATAATGTTGTGGTTGATAAATAATATTAATAATAATAATAAATTAAAAAGTTAAGTAAATTATAGGGTATAGGATATGTATATACTTATCACCAAAAATTTTTGCTGGAAAGTTTTTAACTGCTACATGTCTGGAAAGTATCTATAAAAATTCTTGTATTCAGAAGAAAAATATTTTTATACAAAAAATCATCAATGGTAGAATGTGGATATCATAAATCACTATTCCTAATAAAAGGAAATATTCGTAATGAGGGAAGTTCCGGGTAAAGTAAATTTATCGATTTTTTCTTCTGAGAAATTATAATATGAGGTTGCTGATCTAATCGGGTGTTGATCTTTCGCCACTAACTCAAGTCAATTAGTTGAATGAAGAGACTTATCAAGTCTTTTTTATCAAACATATGTGAAATTTAGTCAAAAATTTTTACTGTGAAAGTTTTTCTGCATTATATAAATCATAGTAGTTTTTAATAATTAGTTGATTGAATTATGATCGATAATTATGGTTTCGTACTACTTCAGTAGTTAAGTAAAATATAAGTATTAATTGTTTCCCTTTTAAAGTATATATTCGAATTTGTTTTTAATTTTCAATAATCTATATAATTATCAGCTTACAATTAGTATACATGATTAACAATCTTATTTTTTATTCTTACTTGTTAACATTTTTCTCAGGAAACATTTCTAATCTAGACATAAAATGCCGGTTTAAAATGCTTGACAGATTTGTTGTAGTGAATAATAACTTACATTAAGTGACAAATTATTCGTAATACTTCATTCAAAATGTGAACATACAAGAATATTAGAATTTTGCAAAAGGTGATATATATATTTATTTTGCCCTGTTACTAATCGGAAATATTTATTTATGCAGTTAACGCTTATTATTGTGTTGACAATGTAATTAATAGCGATTAATATTACCTGCTGATACATAGAAAACGCTTTTTTTATTTTTTATGAGAAACATATAATAATCGATTATTTAATGACTTAATGCAACTAGTGTGACTTTAGGAACCAATTATTAAAAGAGATAAAACACTGTTGATAGTTAGTATTACTCGTAAATTAACACTGTATATCTGAACTTTATAAGGAGTTATACACCTTTAATGGGTTTAAAAATGCTATTTAACTGCGATGCTGTTTTAGATTTAATAACTTTAATAAAGTATAATAATATATTTAATGAAAGTAGACTTTTATTAACTGTTCGTAAGCAACCGATAGAAGAGAATATCTAAAAAATTAGGTGAAAATAAAAAGCGCACCAAGAAGAGATACGGTTGAACAACGATACCCACCTGTATTTATTTATGTTGTGAAGTTATATCTAATTTATATTGCCATAAGGCAAACGGTAGCTATGAGCTTTGCGTAAGTTCGTCGAAGGTATTGATTGATGGTATTTACGGAAAATGCTAGTGATTTTTGTGAATCTGCGTATCATGTTCCTTCTTTTTTCGATGGCCACTAAATTTTTCTAAATACATTTTCTAATCCTTAATTTTTCTTTTTATTAATTCTACATGTGCGTGTTGAATTAGAGGAAAAAGTAGATTTGTATTTTTTTGAGAATTGCAGAAAATACAATTAGATGGAATTTTTACTAAGTATGTGCGACAATATAAAATATAAGCACTGTAGACACATTCAGTGTTCTGATCTTGTGCAGTGAAGACTCCTCGCGCAATCGCAGGCGAAACGTCGGAAAGTAATTCTTATTCGTCGCGGTCCAAATCCAAGAACTATGATTTTTTACTTGACTTCAGCAGTGAAAGCTTTCGTTCTATGTTTAAAGCTGAATTTTTTTTTTCTAAAGGTAAAAAACAAATCCGGCTAGTCCTGCCAAAGGTGAAGTCTTTGACAGGAGCAGGTAAAGGTATAACTCCCTTTTAAAATACATATTCGAATTTGTTTTTAATGTTCAATAATCTATATTTATCAGCTTGATACCTTACAATTAGTATACATGATTAACAGTCTTCTTTTTTTATTCTTACTTGTTAACATTTTTCTCAGGAAACATTTCTAATTTAGACATAAAATGCCTGTTTAAAATGCTTGACAGATTTTTTTGTAGTGAATAATAACTTACATTATGTGACAAATTGTTCGTTAATACTTCATTCAAAATGTGAACATATAAGAATATAAGAATTTTGCAAAAGGTGATATATATTTATATTGCACTCTTACTAGTGGGAAATATTTATTTATGCAGTTAACGCTTATTATTGTGTTGACAATGTAATTAGTATCGATTAATATTACCTGTTGATCCATAGAAAACGTTTTTTTTATTTTTTATGCGAAACATATAATAATGGTTGAAAAAATATGAGATAAGATTCTGTTAATAGTCAGCATTACTCGTAAATTAACGCTGTTTAACATCTGAACTTTATAAGGAGTTATACACCTTTAAGGGGTATAAAATTGCTATTTAACTGCGATGCTGTTTTGTATTTAATATCTTTAATAAAGTATAATAATATATTTAATGAAAGTAGACTTTTATTAACCGTTCGTAAGCAACCGGTAGAAGAGAATATCTTAAAAATTAGATGAAAATAAAGAGCGCACCAAAAGGAGATACGGTTGAATAACGATAGCCACCTGTATTTATTTATGTTGTGAAGTTATATCTAATTTATATTGTCATAAGGCAAATGGTAGCTATGAGCTTTGCGTAAGTTCGGTATTGATTGATGGTATTTACGGAAAAGTCTAATGATTTTTGTGAGTCTGATTTTCAGGTTCCTTCTGTTTTCGATGGGCACTAAATTTTTGTAAATACCTTTTCTAATTCTTAATTTTTTTTATTAAAATCCTCCTCATGTCCGTGTTGAATTAGAGAAAAAAGTGAATTTGTAATATTTTAAGAATTGCAAAAAATATAATTAAATGGAATTTTTACCTACGAAAGTACGAGTATACAATAAAATAAGCTCTGTAGATACAGGGTGTATTATCATATTGTGACCGTCTATATCGAATTGAGTATATATAGGTTAATAGATCGGGAGGTGGCCTTCTTTTTCATTTCTCAAGCTGCCTAAAGTTGGACGTTCACTTTTAATATACTGTTCGGCCTGTTAATACTTAAAATGCAATCTTGTCAGTCTGCAGGAGGAGACAGTGTTTCGATACCATGTGTCAAATATGTCCAAAAAAAGTATGCTACATATGGGATTTTTTTTAATATTCATTCGTTTTATTTTTGATAAAAGTTGGCACTTGAAGAAAAAATAGTTTTGACCGTATTAAACTATAAGTCATATATACAGGGTGTTCAAAGTTACAAAGAAATGGATTTCAAAAAATAAAATTTCTGTGACCACAAAAAATCGTAAATATAAGCTAAATAAGTTTTTTCATGCTGCTATATTAAAGAAGATATTTAGATTCAAAGATCGAAAAAAACATGTCAAACGGTGTTTGACCTTAAATATTCCCTTAGCTATACTAAATATGAAAACATTTTAATTACCTTTTGTTCAGGATGTTTTGTTGCTTTTCAAACTGTCATCACAAAAAAGTTACTGTTAAAATTGTTAGATTTTGAAACCCACTTTTTTATATTTTAGGAACGCCCTGTATATCTGTCAAAAGTATTTTTCTCCAAGCACCAATTTTTTTCTCATATGTTGCATACTTCCTTGAACATATTGTATGTTAAAAAAAGAGTTTATTGATAAAAAAAATAAGGCTAATCTTTTTACATATCGCTTATATCGTAATAGGCTGCTTGTTTTTATTATTTTAACGTCTACTTTCCGTCAGTGACCAATCTGGACGTGACCTTAACGTGGGTGCCTAACCACTGTCCTCGGTAATTCTTGATCCTTGGCCCATACCCCACTCTCGAGCTGTCAACTCTTGGGTTACGGTGTAGCCTTTGATCTTTATCAAGTGACCTACCGACTGACAAGTGTGCATCTGCATCAACAACTTCTATCCACACATATTCGGCATCAATCAGTGTAAATGGGGTGGCTCATGAAGTAAATACATTTTCCACTTGTCTGTGTTCAATTTTATTATTACTTATATTAGCTGCAGACTTGAAAAGTCGTGGAATCACCTAGGATTCGAATCCAGGCCCTGCCAGACCAGTTTTTTATTACATTAACTTCCTCAACATGTTTAAAGCTGTTAAGAAATAATGGTTCTTGGGTTTAGACCGTGTCACATTACTTTCCGACATTTCGCCTGCGCTTCACATTCAGTTAAATTTTTATAAACACGGAGCAGTTGTACAAGAGTTTTCGTTCTATGGGGACTCATCAGTGCACCAATAGTTAGAGAAAAGCATTTCTAATAGAAAAGACTTCATTTCAAAATTTAAATTTGTCAGTTTGTTTGACATATAACCTAGAAACAAAAAATTAATAGTTCGCAGCCATCGAGGAACAAAAAATGGCGGCTTAATAAAATTTATAAGAAATTAGGGTAAAAACTACTAAGTCAGTTAGTTTTAAATGTTTGCCAAAATTCATGTGCAACATACGTACCAACTAGTAAAATATTGGTTCGATTTCAAAATGGTTGAACAAAGTGGTGGACTATTAAAAACAATATAAAAAATCGGTAAATTTCCTTTACTCGGAATATCCCTCGTTATTAAATCTTCCTTTTATTAGGAATAGTAAAGAATTTAGTTTTACATACAGTAGTTACATATAAAATGTGTTATCTTTAACTTTTATAAAGAAAGGGAGAGATTTCTTATGAGACAACTTCAGGGTTCTTGTGTAAAACCAATATGTAAAGAAACCGGAAAAGTCAAAGAAAACACACCTTATTTTCTAAATGAATATGAGCGAAACTAAATAGAGTTGAACATTTTAAATAATAAATATGGAATTTATATTATTATTTTACTACTATGCTACCTTCGAAAAGACAATCTATTTTTCCTTATTGTATTTCAAAAGCAAATTAGGAAACAACCCTAAAAAGGATAAGATGGCAACGCTGCGCTACTGGAAGGATCTTAACGAAATCCAGGGGGTTTCATTCTTATCATTCGTTTATTTTAGTAGTTTTGGGATTCTAGTTTTATCGCGTTAGGTTAGATATTACAGCTTTATTATTAGGAGTTTATTTTGTGTCTATCTATTTGGAGATACAAAAAATTAAAATGCACCCTAATATAATGCTAATAAAAATATTTATAAAGCAAGGGAGTAATTTGTAAATATCTATACTGTCAAATCTTGGAGTCACCTTTTATATTATAGTTTTCAAGTGTAATTTTAAAGTTATAATTGCATTCGAATTTCGAATGGGCTCTCACTTATTAGGAACTATTACCATTAAATCTAACGTAACATCAACCATATCTCTCTTTAAATAATATTTTTTTGAATTTGTTTTTGTAGCAAATTATCTCAAGTCAGCTACAAATTAGGAAGACAGGTTTTTGTCGAAAAGTTGTTGCAATATACGCTTTTTGCAGCTTCTGTCAGTTTTGTAGAAAAAGTTCTGTGACGCGGCTTGACAAAGTGATTCGTTTCCGTCAAGAAAGTATTCGTCAGGAGATTCAGCAGTTAACAATCGCGAATACTAAGAAATCCAAGTGAAATGTTTGTTAAATCGCTTTTAAAACAAATATATAATCCTTTAAGCTATGATGCCATACTTAAATAACTTGAAATACATCAATGTGTTTCATTTGGTACATGCAAACATGTTTATGATTGATTTATAATTTAAAAAGTTAAACCAAAAATTTATTTTGACGCTTTCCTTAATATCAGATTAGCATTTAAATCCATCAACCGTAATATATTCACAATTTAATATTCGTTTTTTTTTCGAAAATATACCTGAGGATTTCATTTTTAAGTAAGCGTTAATAGGCAATCATGTATTAACGGAACAATCGTCAAGTTTCCTGTTAAGCTTCATTCTGCTTGGAATTATCTTCTTTCATACATCTAAATTGAATCTTCAATTCACAAGAAATATTCAATTACCGCAAACTAATTTCGCAAACAAAGTCAATTACTATTACTTACACACGCACCTTTAAAACGAGACAATATCAGCCGATACAAAGAAATCTAAGAGGATCCCTGTATAGACCACGAGCATTCTCATGGCGCGGTAGCGTTAAAAATCCTTTAATCTTCCAATTTCGTAACGACATAAAAACGCAACAACAATGGCAAAAGACATAGTTTGTGCATGTATAAAATTCAATCTAAACCAAACCCTTTATTGAGATATTTCAGCTATTCACGATCGTGTTTGAGGACGTAATTTACCATTAACAATTGATTATTCCGATTATTTTATTGAATATCTTAAAAATATCAACATTAGATTTTCACGATGTTCATCAGCGTTGCATTCAGCGAGTGTTCCTGGTTAACACAGGATTGTTTTCGGTATTGAAGTGTAGATGTGAATTTAGAGTGCAGTCATTATTCTTACATATTTCAGAAAAAGAAAGATTTATACAAGCACCAGAGTTAATATTATGTTTCGAACCTTTCTACTTGAGAAAAGTCTGTATCAAGCTCAATTTTTACATATTACGTTTTTAAATAATGTTCCTGAGTTTCTTAGGGATTTGACAGCCATGTGAAAACGGCAAACTTTTCCAAAAAATACAGTAAACTTCCTTTTCCCGGAAGTTAGTTACTACAAATTAAAATGAAAAACGACTATACAATACACATATTAGATGAACAGTGAGGTGGAAATGTTAAAAAAGTTGAAAAAAAATTTTTTTTTAAGCTGATTTTTTAAAGAATTTATTTGGCCGCTATTTTGTTTTACCATCTTAAATGTGTTTCACTTTTACTAGTCCATCTCTATACCATACTTAATTCTTGTACACATTTTGAAATCAATCGAATATGTATTTTTTTAACATTTTACTAGTCCGCCATTTTGTTCTGTCATGTTGGAGTTTTACCAAAATGTTACCATATCATTCCCATATTATATTATATTTTTGACCAAAATTTAAAGTCAGTATGATATGTAGTTTTTGAGCTATGCCGTGTTATACAATATACTATTCCGATTTAATCTTTTTGGTAAAACTTGTAGTTTCGTATATCCTGTGTCTCACCAATTTGGTCCACATTTGATTATATTCTCATAATTCAATTACAGTTTCTGATTTATTGGTAACAGTGGTAATACGCGGCTAAGTACTGCTTGTAATAAAATTACTAAAAAGTTACGTGGCATTTTATATTCATAAAAGGACGATAACTATCTTAATTATATTCCTCCGAACTTTCAAAACCATCTCGTAAATCTTTTCGTGTGCAATAATTCTGAAAATAACGATAAGACGTTCTGAACCGTCCAAATTAATAATGGCCAATATTAACTAAGTACAGGATTTTTTCCACAAAATGTCTGTTAAACTGGACGTCATAAATTATTTAGTATTCCTAATTAAAATTGAAAAAATCATCCGCGGGACGGACTTGTAAACAGTTTTTTAAGCGCTTTCCCTTATTTAAGATGGCGAGTTTAATCGTCTCATATAAATTTCCTCAGCGCCTTGTAATTAATTTAAAATAATGACCGACGAGAAAAATCGGCAACCGGCGGCAGTTTGGTTAAAATAATTTTAAATTCAGTGGCGGATATTATACGTGTCAGATTTCTTTTCCGTGAGCAGGGTGTTCCAAGATTTGACAAGTGTTTTCTTTATAATAATCTTGAGATATCTGAAATGAAGCTTCTCTTCTGCAACTATGTAAAGTTAGCCATTTCCTACATTGTAAGTTTATCGAATTCGCTTTTAAATAAACATTATAGCTAGAACGGTTTAAGTAAGTCCAAAAGTGGTTAGTTAGGGCGTTATCAAACATCAAAATTAAAATTCGGTAAATCGGTTTTACCCGCAACATCCCTCGCTCTGAATTATGGGTTTTATTAAGAAAAGTGAAGCATTTTTTTTTTGTTTTTTTAAACATTTTTATTAATAGCCGTTTTGTTCCGTCGTAGTCAGTAACTTAGTAGTTTTTTTACAATAATTTTTATTAGACCACGAATTTGTTCCGACATGTTGGATTCTGACCACAATTTAAAGTAAATCGAGTAAGCAGTTTTTAGTTATGCCGCGAATGGTCAGACAGACAGACAGACCGATTGACGGAACTAAAAAATATGTTTTTCAGCATGTAAAGACCCTAAAATGTAAAGATCTGTAAACGCCTGGGGGAAGTAAAAAAATAATCTTAGTATTTTAAATTACTGATGAATTATACTTTCTATTGCAGACAGACAATCTTATATCAAATAACTGTTTTCCTCGTAAGAGGGAAGTACCTACTCTAATAGTGAAAAGATTACTATCCGAGATTTCTTTAGATTTTTAAGTTTCACGTTCCCTAGATCCCAAAAAACATGATTTCTTAATTCTGTCGGCCTGTCTGTCTGTCTGTTAGCGGCATAACAAAAAAACTACAAGCCAAAATAACTCCAAATTTTGGTCGAAAGTTAAGAGTCCTACGGGGATAATAGGGTAATTTTCGTAAAAATCCGTTATGATGGGAAAAAATGGCGGTCTAGTAAAATATTTGAAAAAAATATTTAAAAAAACTGCTTATCATGCAATTTATCTGAAATTTCTGGTGCGAATACGAGATGGCAAAACAAAAGGATGGCCAAATAAAATGTTTAAAAAATCGGTCCTGGAAAACCACTTATTTGGTTTATTCAACATTTTGTACAAAGACTAATTAAGATATTTATTTAATTATTTTAAATAAAATATCCAACAGGCTAGGCAATTACAGGATAAGGCAAAAGATATACGTACTAAACATAACATGCAATATAAAATATATAACAACAATAACAATACAACACAGAAAGACAAAATTTACACTTTTTGGGCAAGAAAAAGTAACGGTTAAAATTAGAATATAAATAAAAAAAGCGGTTGAACAATGAAAATTAAAAATGAAGTTAAACAAACTTACCTCTAATTTGTTGAATGCTGCAATGTAAAAATGTTTTTTTAAATCTGGTATAATGGAGAAGATATAAGGATGTTTGTTCGTGGAACTGGGGTTTGAATAAAGCTCAAGCGTCTTGCTTCCAATCTAGGCCCTCTAAATCTAATACAATCGAGTAGACGGATACAATTAATCATATTGTTTAATAATTTATACAAAAATATAACTGATTTGCTTGATCGTCTAGCCGCTAACTCAGTAAGGCCGAACCTAGCAAGTAAATCTTCATGAGGACATCCAATAGCCGGCCACACACCGTCCAATATAAAGCATGCAGTTTTAAGGAATTTACACTGAATTCTTTTAAGGCTAGAAATATGAGTCTGGTATGTTGGATACCATACGATAGAGACGTAGTCGAAACGAGATGTTACAAATGTCAAGTAAAGAGAAGCAGTATAGCAGGCTGTTGAAACTCCCTTGAATTACGCAAAATAAAGCCCACTCCTTCTGATGCATTTATCACTGTGTCTTCAATATGGTTAATAAATATAAGTTTTGAATCGAAAATTACTCCAAGGTTCTCAATCAAGTAGATCATGCTAGCACAACATTATTTATGGCATAATTATGCTCAATTGGTTGTTTGGTTGTGATTATTTCAAAAAAGACATGACATTACACTTTAAAGGATTTCACGGAAGTTTATTTCCAGTACACCACCTACCAACCAAGTCTAAACAGTTTTGTAGTTCATAAGCATCGTTAGGAGAGAGAATCTCACAAAATATTTTACGGTCGTCCGCATACAGCAAACATTCGACCTCCGATCCAGAGACAATGTCATTAACGAACATATTAAAGAAAAGTGGTCCAAGCACTGATCCTTGCGGTACCCCCGATGACTGTACAAATCTCTCAGACCCGTATCCACGGAACTGTACATATTGATACCTATTTGATAAATAGGATTTTATTAATTGAACCAACGGGATCTGAAATACCAAATGCTAAGAGTTTCTTTAGTGAAATTCCATGAACAAGCCTGTCAAAAGCTTTAAAAAAATCTGTTTAGATCACATCTACCTGACTTTTTTTGTCGAGCATCTCAGAGATGTATTGGATGGCACACACAAGGTTGGTAACTGTTGATTTACCAAGCATAAAGTCATGCTGTTTACCAGACATCATCCCCGGGGTGTGCGCAGCCATATATTTATGCAACACAATAGGCATAACATACATAACATTATTTAACTGACCTCAAATTTTGCACAAAAATTAGATTTGATAGATATTGAGACAGGACATAAAATATTCGTTAGAATGGAACAAAATGGGGACTTATTAAAATGTTTGCAGACAATATAAAAAATCGGTATATTTTCTTTATCCGGAAATTTCCTTGTTATTAATCCTTTGTTTTATTAGGAATGATAAAGTATGATGCCATTTAGTTTCGTATAAAATCATTAAGTAGCTAAATTTAAAAATTATTACGTTATCTTTCAGCTTTAGAGACAAAAGATGGGATTCCTTATGAAAGTACTTAAAGGTAATTAGGCAAAACCGATATGTAATGGAAAATTCCCCCTAAGTTCTATCTTTTGTCGACAAAAGTGAGAGAAAACCCAATTTATATATAAATTACTACTTCTAATAAAAGGAAGTATTCATAACGAGAGAAGTTCCTAGTAAAGAAACTTCACCGATTTTTTTGTATTTTGGTACTTTTCACTATCTGCAGTAGTTTTAGCAGAAAAATATTTTTGATTTTATTCGTAGTATGTTTTGCAGCAAGTATTAAAATAACTTGAAGATGGCATTTAAAAGTTAGTAAGATAACTTATTTTGTTTTTTGTTAAATGATATCTTATGTCATCTTATTTTTGTCTATACGTCGAAGCTTTTTGTGCAGACCTTTTAGAGAGTTTTGCAAATTATGCATATAATTATCATCACAGAAAATCAAAATCATTATTTTTCAGTCAGAATTATTAAAGGTAGTCGAAATGACCACGTGACCAAAAAAATTATCTACAAATTAAGTTTAAACGCTGTTCATTAAATAGTTAAAAATATATTTTTTAAATACTTACTTTCTATAAAGCCCTTATATGAAGTTTGCATAAATTCATTTTATTCTGGCATCAACATTACGTGATATTATTTTTTACAAACATTATGCAGCAATTTTTAAATTATCCTTTGAAATGTCAAGGCAAATACCGTGGATAAAAAAGATAAAATTGACAAATACTCCAGATATTGCTTTGCTTGATTTGTTTAATTAGGGATAAATAGAATGAGCTATTGTTACAAAAAGGACATTGTAATAGTAAAAGGAGAAAGAGGAACTAAAAGTCCAGTCAACCTTCTTGTATCTACATACAAATTTCCGCAATTAAAGGTGATAGTGAAGCTCCCATCTACTTGTTTGTATAACTCCATAAATTTTCTCAAAAGCAGAGAGAGACAGGACGTTTGTTCTTTTGTTAGATTAGGGCAGCTTTTAAGTAAGTGTTCAATAATATTAAGGCTTTGGAGTCTAGGGGCGCTCGAGAAGAGATTAACCACGTCAAATAAAACTAGAATGTAGTTGGAAGGGAGAGTTAACCGTTTTAATCTATTGACAATTTCTATTGATGTAAAATTGTTTTGAGAATATTGTTAAGCCAACTATCCAGAAAAAAGGCTGGTAAATTGATAAAAGAGACCACAGGGCGAATAGGGTGGTTTGTCCTGTAAATTTTGATCATCCCATAGAGAAACGGGTTAATAGGGTTCATCGGAATTTCTGGTTTGCCCTGGTTAAAAGATTTTGTAGTTGATTCGTTTTCTTTTAAAAGTGTTTTTAGATTACTACTAAAAGATAAACATGGGTCTTTGTTTAAGGTGATAAAGCTGTCGTTATTCAGAAAACTTTTCACTTTATCGATGTAGTCTTGTTTGTTTAATATGACTAGACAGTTTCCCTTCTTTGCTTTTCCCAAAACTAGGTCAGAATGTTTTATTTTTGTTTTAATCGTCTTCTTGTATGAGATAGGATGTTTGTCAGTGTTAAGGTTTGAGAATTTCCGCAAGGTAGGCGAAAACTTTCCTCTGATGACGTCGGATAGATGATGTTTGTTATTTTGTAAGGCTTGTTCTACATCTGCAATTAAAGATTTCACGTTAGCTTGACTTAGATCCGGGGTGGGACTGAATTTTAGACCCTTCTGAAGTAGATCAGTCTCAGCTTTGTCAAGAAGGTTGACTGGACTTTTAGTTCCTCTTTCTCCTTTTACTATTAGCAAACTTGTGTGAAATGGAGTCTAGACTTTGTATTTGGTGAAAAATATTTATTGAATAGAATCATAGCTAAACGCTTTCGGCTTTCGCTATCTTCACTGCTACCTGGAAGCAATGGAATAATGGAAATACCTTTCTTTGAGAAATTCTAATACAGAGATTGGTAAATAGGTTAATTTATAAATTTTATTTAAAAAATAACCAAAAGAAATTTGGTGTTGAGCTTTGGCATAAAATGTATGCGGATCAAAGAAAATTTAAATATTTCCTGTAATCTGTCAATATATTTTTTTGATTTTATTAGAAAATATGTTTTGTTGACGAGATTTCAACTGAATTTAGGAAATATGTGAAGTATTTAAAACTAAAAAAGAGAAGTGATTCATTACAACATTTAAATTTGATTTTTTTTAGATATTATAATGAATTTTTTCTCTTTTTTAGTTTTAAAAACTTCATGTACTTCCTAAATTCAGTTTAAATCTACTTAACAAAATATATTGTCTTGTAGAGACTATTCAAATTCTTGATTCGCATACATTTTATGCGATGTCAACACCAAATTCCATAGATGTTTTCGATCAACACATACATTTTTTGACTAACATTGTTTTTTTTTTTATAAAATGAGTAAATTACCCTATTTGCCCATCTGTGTATTGGAATTTCTAAAAACAAAGTTATTTCCTTGCTTTCAGGTAGCACTGAAAATAGCGAAAGCCGACAGCGCATTGCTATGGTTTTAATTAAATCAAGATTTGCACGAAATATAAAGTCTCTATCACCCGTTTTCAGTAAACAGGTTTAAACGTTAGACCAGATGTAATTGCTATGACAATTAAAACTGTTAGTTCAGTATATTTTGCATGTCACTATTAATTTGTGTTCGTGGTATTTACAAAAATTATTTGTTTAATCGGCGCATATTTAAACTAATTGTCATACTGGTCTAAATCTAAACCTCTTTAATAAATACGGGTGTTAATGTTTCAAAAATACATTTGTCCTCATAAATAAGTATTTAAGTTGGTTTTTAATAACAGCCTGGACAGCACTAACAACGTGAAAAAATTTTTAGCTATTTCAGAAACTCATTTGAAAATAAATTTGATTCTTTCTCAAACTACAATGGAAGTATTATTTAGTAAATTGACTCTATGAAAATACAAGAAAATTTGATGACCCCTAAACTCATTAACAGGCATTATCTATCTATCTATCATTATTATCTGCCTAAATACATAATCAGTTTTACGGCATCAAAAAATTAATCAAACTAAGACAGAAAGATTATAGTAGATGTTCTCTTGGTTATTAACTATATTAATCAGAAACATGTTTTGATGCACTGAAACTTTCTCAAGCGCTAAAGGTGTGTATTAATGCTTCGTCAGAAATGTAATGAGGTTGCGGATTCTACTTTACCTAAATACATGTAGGTAAAGTATTGGTAATTGGTAATGGTTGGTAACTCATTTGGTTTGTTAAGTTTTCGGACTAGTTGTACTCGTTTCCCAACTACTGACTGTACTGATGAAGACTTTAAGCCAGCCACGTGTCTGCGGTTGACCAACTTCTATTTTGCTTTAGCGGTCATCCCAAAGAATTCCCTTTTCTACTATATATATATATATATATATATATATATATATATATATATATATATATATATATATATATATATATATATATATATATATATATATATATATATATATATATATATATATATATATATATATATATATATATATATATATATATATATATATATATATATATATATATATATATATATATATATATATATATATATATATATATATATATATATATATATATATATATATATATATATATATATATATATATATACCTCGAAATCTTATTTTCTTGGGTCTAGGTTAATAATAACACCATTTTTTCACATCAAGTCAACCCATTGTGTTGTGAGCTTTTTCAAGACTTTCTTTGGATTGCTCGATTTCTATTAAATTTTTATTAGTAATAATATTAATTTTAAAACATATTTTTGTTGTTGTTTTTTATTCTTTTTTTATAGAGGCACAGCTTAGTGAGAATTAAATAATATCAGGTATAGTACGTCGGACAATATTATTTAATTATCACTAAGCTACAAAATACAAATGAAACTGGTTAGTAGTCTTGACCCAATTTTATGGTTTAGTGTTTTTGGACTACCTTGTATAAAAAATTGTTTTCTCAACGTCAATCGCGTTTTTATAGCATGCAAAAATTTTTGTGTATTTTTATGGGGCTACGTAAAACAAAATGTATACCTAAGCCAGCCAGACTCTATTTTGGATTTACAGCAAAGAATAAGTGGTGCCTGTCACAATATTGAACGCCGGCACATTTCAAAATGTTCGTGAGGAGTTTTCAGACTGACATTCTTTATTATATGGGAGTAAATTTTTACACAATAATTTACCCGACATAGACCTTTCAAATGATGTATCGCATGACCCCCTTTTCCATTAGAAGCACGAAATTTACACAAAAAAGTAGTATTTATATAGCGACATCGGTTTAGAAAATAAAAGGATGGGGGCATTAAACAAACACACTGTATGCATACAGGATCTGTATCATTTGTGTGTAGTGGAATATTGTAAGGAGTATGTTCCGGTAAAGGCCAAATTGCCAATTTGTTTTTCTTGATATACCTACCTACATTTTAAATTTCTTTATATTTTAGTTTTTTCTTTAATTAAACAGTTTGGTTGTATTTTTCACTGATTTCTAGATTTGAATCATAAATAAAACAGAATAACGAACATATAAGTTGGTTTTTTTGCCACGTTTAGAGCCCTGAGGTTACGAAAAACATATTAGAAAAAAATATGTTTGTACGGATATATATGTGCAAACAAACACAGATCAATGTCTCGCGAAAATCAGTTTTTGGTGTCATTTTGTAAATTTTTTTAGGGTTGTAAAAATAAAAAAAACATATTTAAGAACGCACAAATCGATTACAGTCAAATTGAAAATATAACTAATTGGTATAAGTGCTTTGACTGCAAACCATTGTGGAAGTCAGTGGGGGAGGTACTTGATTTTTTTCGCTTATAGGTATTTGAAAAAATCGGTAAATTTCCTTTACCGTGAACTTTCCTCGTTCTGAATATTTTCATTTCTTAGAAATAGTGAAATGTGACCGAATTTAGTTCCACACATAGTCATTTAGTAACATATATACATTACATTTAATTTTTGTGAAAAGTTTGACGTTTATTGAATAAGAAAAACTTGTTAATTTTTAAAACATTTTATTTAGTCAGCATTTTGTTCCACCATTTTGACTTCTACAATTTTACTAGTTTATCTCTATATCACACTAAATGATAATAATAATAATAATAATAATAATAAATGGCTTTTATTGATTTTAAAATACAAAACATACAAAAAAGCAACTCCACTTAACCTCGAGAGTTTTTTTACTAAGTTTAAATTTAAGAAATTTGAAAAATACTATATAATAAGAGTACTATACAATACAGTAAGAGGATAAGTACTATATACAAAACGATTTACATATAATTTAACACTAATTAATGCTAATATAACAATTTCTATATTTTTCCATATAAAAAAGTATGCATAGGCACCCTTCAAACTAGTACAAAACATGATGAATATCAAGAAAAGGGGCATTCGAATTTTAGGTCCTGGGACCGTAATTTCTATAGTAGTAGTAAATGAATGAATAACAAAATAAATAAAGAGGGAGAATGAATAGTCCATGGTAGAAAGGAATACTGAGAAATAAAAGTATACTTTCTAGGAAGTAACCACATGGCTGTCACGTAATTTTTTTCTTAGTCTGAAGTTTAAAATATTGTAATTATTATAGAGAAGCCTTAGAGCTGCATAGCATCGCTTTAGCACCATGCTAACACGTTCTTTAAAGCGCAATTTTCTGATTTTTATTCTTAAACCATTTTCGACTAGATCTTTTTTATTTTTAGGACAAAAGAGCACTACTTTTTGTTGCGTTCAGTTTTAAATTATTTCTTTCTGCGTATTGTTAACAGGCGCTAAGTCCTGATTTAGCAGTATCAACAGATTGTAGTGAGAAAGGAAGGAACAGTTGGGTGTCGTCAGCATAACCTTGCACACTAGAATGTTTAATATTTTTAAACAGGTCGGCTGTGTAAATAGAGAAAAGAATAGGCGACAATATTGCTCCTGAAGGGACTCCTGATGTTACTTCGACTCACTCGGATACGTCCCCCCCAAAATTACTTTCTGTCTTCGTTCGATAAAAAGTGGTAGAAAAAGCTTAGCGACTCCTCATTGAAACCATAATACTGCAATTTTGCACATAGAAGTGCGTGATCAATCGTGTCGAAGGCCTTCGAAAAGTCCAGTAGAATCAAGGCACTTGCACCGTCGCACTTATCCAACGATATTATTAGGTTATCACAAACGCTCATCAAAACCTGACTGCAGAGGAGAAATTATGTTGTTTTTGGTAGCAAAATCATTAAGTTGAACATATATTATTTTTTCGAGAATTTTTGAGAGGGTGGGGAGAATGCTTATGGGTCGCAGATCTGAACTCCTGATTTCAGGAGAGGTTTCTTCGGCAGGAGACGAACGAGAGCTGTTTTACATGAGTCAGGAAAGTACCCCGTTTCCAAGCAGCAGTTGATAATATGTGTGATATGTTTATATACAGTATTGCAGCAAAGCTTCAACATTTTGGCATTTATTTCATCAGTTCAAGTGGCATTTCATTGCAGAGTGTAGATACATCTTTTAATCTCATCCAATGTTGCTAACCTTAGCTGAAAGCAAATATCATTATTATATTTTTCTGTTAAGAACTCATTTGCAACTTGTTGACAATTATTTCGGGGGTTAAATACGGTTGAAAAATAAGTATTGATGTCATTTGGCTTGTTCAGGTGTTCTGGAATAGAGGTATTAAGATTTTCTTTGATGCCCATATCTTTCACAGTTCGTCAAAGATTTTTGCAATAACGACTTTGTTGCTGATAAGAGATAAATGCTGCTTTTTCACGTTTTATTGCGGACACTGCCATGTTTCGCACCTGTCTATAGCCCTTGTAATGGAGAATGTTTTTTGACTGCTTATATCTCGATAATGCTTTATCGCGATCCTTCATAAGTTGTTTAACTTCCGCTCAAAAATTTTATTTTTTCTTCTATATTATCAAAACACATTTTCGCAAAAGAATCTGTAATCCCGATATGTTATGGTCTTAGGTTTAGGCCTATTAAATGAAATAGACAAACCGCACAATATGGCTCTGTGATCAGAGATTAAATCTGCATTTATTGTGCTTTTATTCAGAGCCAACACTCGATTTTTAATGCCAATGACATCTAAGATTTTTTGTGATGTTGATTTTATTCGAGTAGCGTCGGTAATAATTTGATAGAGATCGTATAACTCTAAGCATTCCTTAAGCGGATTGTTAAATGTATGATCGACGTTTACATCACCTAAGACGATTATGTTCTCATATTGTGGCGAAATGCAAGACAACAAATTATCCAAATGCTGTAAACAATTAATTAAATTGTTTGATGGAGTTCTATATATGGTACACAAAATTATGTTTAACTTGCCAAACCTCACCTCCAGCAATAAGTGCTCAACACCATCGGAACCTGAAAATTCTTTAAAAACTTCCCTTGCGTTTATTTCACCTCTAATAAATATATCAATCCCTCCCCCTCGTGTTGATCTATCTGATCTGAACAATCGGAAACCGGGTATATGTACGATGCTTGATGGAACAATATGATTTAACCATGTTTTCTTAACGCATATCAAATCAAAATTTTCCTTATCCTTATAATGACCAAAACCCGTCATTAGAGATCTAGCGTTTAGATGCCCTACCTTTACACATTTCTCCATCATTTACCGCAAAAAAGGCAGAAAATAAGTAATTGTAAAAGCTGGTATGCTTGCACACAGTTTGAAATTAATCTAATAAACAGATTCTGCAAGCTGATTGTTAAATCGGGTAAAAAAATCAGTTAAAAAAACGACGAAACACGTCAAATGTGTTTTTTTTGTACATAAAATCCGCTATTCAGGATAGCCCTAAAAGGAGAATAAGAAAAAAAATTGTTTTTGAAAAGTGTTAAGTTTTTTTTTATCGGTGGAACAGTTCAAATTTCTTTTATCATTTTGCATATAAAAATATTATTTACCACTATAGCTCCAAGAAGATCTCGCCTGAACGCGAACAAAAAATATTTAAAAAGCGTTTAATCGAATTTCTTTTATCTTTTTGTATAGAAAAAACTTTTTTCACTACACAGGACAGTTCTGGATGTATGACGAAACGAAAACATTTTTTGGTCAAAACGATTCGTTTAAAATTTTCTTACGCACTAGATTTTGAATGTCATGTCGTGTTATAAAATCAAATAAAATCATCTCTTGAGAGTGCCCAAAACGATTTGAGTCAAGTTTAAAATAAAAATTGCTTCCAATCAATAACAATACTTTTGATATAGGAAAAGAAAACCAACTAAAAACTTTCTTGCTTCATTACAAACTTGAAATTTTAGCAACGAAAACACGAATTTTAATGGTATAAATTAAATTTTAAATATAAACGTCCAATTTCCTTCACTCAAAGTGTTTTACACTCCAACCGCGTACGACCTTCGTACTCGTAATTATTCCATCTGATAAAAATCAGGACCTGGAACGGTTTAAATAGCATGTAATTGATTTTGACAGACTAAATACATTATGAAAATGATTTCCAAAATTTCTGAATACATCATTATTTACGCGGACAAGAAAATTGTCCGTGATTTAAACCAATCAATTAGCTGTAACAGCCAAATTGCCGAAACCGTAAGCAATCGCTCTCAGATAATTCTGCGCCAAAAGCAAAACCAGGTATTATTGCAACACCTGATTTTAATCGGAAAAATTCATCCATATCGACTGGATTGTCGAAAAAGAATATGTTCGATTTGGCAGTGGCGGAGATTTATTTTAAAATGAGTTTTATATATATATATATATATATATATATACATATATATATATATATATATATATATATATATATAAATATTTTTTTTTTCTTTGTGAGTTATGGAATATATCAGTAACATAAGTATGTAGATATATACTGAATGTAAAAAGTTGATATATTCTTATTATTGAAATATTAGCAGCTTGTTACTGGTAATATATATATATGTATATCTTTTTGTAATAATTTAGAATATTAAATATAATTATATGGCTTTGTCTACAATAGTTCTATATTATGACAATAAAGCTATTTTTTGAGTTTGACTTTGACTTTAACATCAAATGTGGCAACTGGTAAAATATTGGATGGAATGAAATGGGACTCAATAAAAAGGTGTGAAAGTACAGTATATATGTGTTACCAAATGACTATCTGCTACACTGTTGGGTCACACTTCGCTATTCCTAATAAAAGGAAAGACTGATAAGCTTTCCTTTTATTAGGAACTGATAACTTCCCTAGTTTCGAAATATCTTAGGTGGTATACATAATGCCCGAAAAGTCTTAGTATGGGCTAATATCTCGAGTACTAGGTAAGAAGTTTTTAATTTTGGAAGTTGCATGGGTACCGTCAAATCAGCTTTTTTGGCTGTTTAACCTTTTTTCACCTATAAAAGACAAAAATTTCTGCGGTCTCTATCTCGGCCCGTTTTCGAATGGTAACGTCTTTAAATAACACTTCCAGTCGTCTAATTAAAACTTTTTTTTTGTAATTTTATTTTATAAGTTGTTAAAAATGACCACCACTTTTTAGCAAGTCTACTTTCAAATTCCCTTCTAAAATATTGTAGCATTTCAGGCGTGACATTAAGGCAAATCGCAGTAATTTTTTGTTCTAGTCCTTGTAATTTATTGGTTTTTGTAAGAAAACTCGCTTTTTAAAGTAACCCCAAAGTACCAAATCCAGTGGACCAAGGTCCGGCAACCGTGCTGGCCATTCAATAGCTCCATGACGGAAATTTATTAAGTTTTTGTAAAAGGTAAACTCTATAGGGGTAAAGTTAATGTTTTTTATAATGTACCAACACCCACATCAGCATGTCTGACTCGAAGTTGCTTCGGTTGAAGAGAAAATGTTTCTAGACCTTGAATTTCAAGATCTTCAGATTTAACAGAAGTACGACCAGATCGGAGAGCATCTTTAATCTAAAAGTTTTTACGAATTTGGAACCAATACTTTTCACATCACTTGCTGAAACTGGCATATCTGAAAAAGCTCGACTGAACAATCTGAAATTTCGATCATATTGTCAATAAAAAAGTTATCATTTTACCTTCATTAGTAAGAGCCGTAAAGAAATAACAAAAATATAAAAAGAATTAAGTATAAATAACACAAAGGCAAAAACTTAAGCGTTAGTGTACATTGAATGACATAAAGTAACATAATGTGTTGTTGAATTCCTTTCAAATCCTAGTAACGAGATGTTAAAAACAATTTTGTATCAATAACAATCCTATTTCAAAACGAGTTCACGTGGAGACTTCCGCATTTTGCACGTATTTATGTCTTTTAAAGGTTTCCCAAATAAGGTAAAATTCGTGTTTTCTCAATTCCGTAGGTCTGTCTATCTGTCAGTTCGCGGCATAGCTAAAAAATTACTCACCCGATCGACTTCAAATTTTGGTTGAAAATTAGAGGTCATATGAGGATAATCTGGTGACATTTTGGTACATTTTGAATCCAAAATGGTTAAAGATAACAGCAACCTAATAAAATATTTAAAAAGTCGGCCTGAACTACTTATTTGATTGATTTTATATTTTTTTGCAAGAATTAAGTGTGATAGAGAAATAGACCGGCAAAATTGTCGTACGAATTCAAGATGGTGGAATAAGATGGCCGCCAAATAAAAAATACTTTCTTATTCAAACTTTGCACAAAACTTAGATGAGATAGAGGCGGAAACTGTTAAAATTTTGGTCAACATATAATTTATTTCAAATTATTCCCAAATGTCACGGAGCCAAATGGCGGTGTATAGGAATGTGTTACTTTTTTAAAATATGTATACTTTTGGGAAAAGCGAAAATGGCAGCTTAAGCATCATTTACTTGAGAATACAAAATTTCAGCTCAACTGCCTGTGCATGTTTTTTTTTGTCTATAATAGCTGAAGGTTATATGTAACAAAAAAAGTCCATTTAGAATTTGAAGCACTTGAATTGTCCTGAAAACATGTAAAAAATTTCAAGAAACTAAATAAATACTATTGATTGATCAAACAAAAATTTCCACCATTGGGTTTTCTACCTTTTTGACCTATTGAAAGTAGTATTGCATATTTTTACATAGAATTAATAGTTTCCTATATAACGATAACTGCAAAAACATATTAAAGGTATGAATTTCATTCTAAGATCAGGAATAAGGATTATCAAGCTCAACTATACGTAAAAAAATATAGATTTGCCCCCTTTTTATAAGCTGATGACGCAGGAAAACCTGAGAGCTCTCAGCGATCACGAAAACGTTTTAGATGAAGCGCGGGAAACATGACAGAAACTAACTATCGAGAGTTATCGATATTTTTTAATTAACTATGACTACTGGACATATGGATATGTTAAAAAAACCCGTACCTATTTATAACACCTTAGTTTTAAGTGAAGGAAAATTTAATTAGGTATAAATCATATTGTAATTATTATTTTGACTCCTTTTGTGTACACCGTGTATAAATACTATTATTTGGCTGTCTTGTATCGGGTTTAGAACAAAGTTGCATTGTAACTGGTAAATAATACTGATACCTGAAAGCGTGAGTTCAATATATTTCAAAGCATATTGTTCAAAAGTAACAATAAACATAAACAATTTGCTGGTGTTTTGTCATTGGTATTGTTATTATGAGGGTTGGGTAGCAGATGTTGCAAGATTGGCATCCGAAAATAGTGCAAGATCGCCTAGCTTATTTAGGTTAAAAGCAATTACAATTATTACACTCTCGAGTTGTGGTTTGTAGATGATATAATTTCTGGTAAAATTTTTAGGTGAAGCAAGGTTAACATGTCGAATTTAGCAAAAGGATGGTTAGAAAAAATTGGTATGATTAATGAGGGAAACACCACAATCACAAAAGTTGGAAGGTTGGGAGTGTTGAGAACGAAAAGTACTAATATAAATATCAAGGACAAAAGTACAAGCCCAAATCGATCAAAGCTTAATTCTAAGTAAGTACATCTTTTATCTAATCATATATACATAAATTAAAATTTGTTTTTTAGTTTAATTATGTCCAAACATTAACTAGCAGAGTTGAGCAAACTATCTTGTAAAAGTCTTTGTAAACAAAATCTTTTTTCTACAGTCCTCAAATATATGGTTAAATAGTGATATCAAATCAAAGTTCTGCAAGTTTTGTCGGAATTGGATGAAAATGAGTCCGGTCCCAATAGATTACCGTCTCTTTTCGTAAAAAGTGACATTTAGTCTCACCGTACGATTCCACAGAATTAGAAGAATGTCCACCTCGTTTTGATTTTTTAAAGTGTCGACATAATTATATAACGAATTAGTTGCAGATTATTAACTATTTGTATTGATAAACATTAAGTATGACATAGAGATAAATTAGTTAAATTTTGATATTAAATTCAAAATGGCGGAACAAAATGGCGGCCAAAAAAATGTTTAAAAAATCAATGTAAGAAAATATTCTTATTCAATTATAACTTCAAATTTTGCACAAATATTAATATGATGTAGGAGTGAACTAATAAGAAGTCAACATGACAAAAGAAAATGGAGGTTTTAAAAAAAATCAGTTTAAAAACTACTTATTCAATTTATTTTAAATTATGCTCAAGTGTGGGGTAGGTAGAAACTCGTGAAATATTGGTACTACTCCAGTACTCAAATATAATAATGGTTTATCCTAATCGATACATAGAAAGTATAGTTCCATGCACTTTTTAGACTTTATTTTAATTCCTAATTACAAGCATTTAGTTTTTAGAGCTGTATTCAGGATAGATCATACTATTTTAATGGCGACGTTTGCATAGATCAGTGCCTCTGGAGATATGGTTCATTGATTAACGTTATATGTATTTAACAGAAGTCAAATGGCATACATCTGGATGTTACTTGGTTACCATGGGTGTTTTACAGAACCGCACCTAGGCCCTTTATTATTTTTAACTTAATATATAAAAGACATAGAAGAATGAATCAAGCATTGTAAATTTTCCTTATATACGGGCGACCCGAAGATCTACTCAGATATAGAGAGTATTAGCGACAGCTTTTTCCTCCAAAGCGACGTTGACGTTTTTCATTAATATTGTCTACAACTTTGCTCTCCGGATATCAATTTGGAACTCTAGTATGCTGTTATCCTGTATGCAGTGGCGTATATAAAAGTTAGAAGCAACTTTTTTAAACTTCTTGAAAAACAAATGTACATAAACGTTGATTGATAGATTCAACTAATCTATGTAGGGAAGGATACAAGTTTCGAAAACTTAAAAAAAGTCTTCGTTTTCGGTTCTCTACGTAATTGGACGTTTAACCAGAAGCAATGGACGATTAAGAAAAGGAGTTTAAACTAATTTCATTTTATTTTAAGTAACACTGGCTTTAGGGGGGTTAACCTTACGATAACTTAAAAAAAAATCTCTTTGCTGTATACTAATTTCATTTTTGTTTAAATAACAGTGACTCTGGCATATTTAGTGGTTTAGGGGTTTAACCCCCAAACCATTAAATACGCCACTGCTGTATGGAATAAACAAACTGTTAGTTCTACAAAATATCGAAGTGGATATATAACCTTTAAGGTTAAACTATACAAGATCTTTGAACTTTCCCACTTTATTATTGTTTTTCGCATAGGTTTCTAGTTATTAAAGATTGCCACACATTTAAGTGACTTGTTCACCAAGCCAACAAGTTTTGTGCAGAGTTATAAGGTCTAGTCTATTATAACTGACCTGTTCATCTGTGAGTACAGTAAAATCCCAATAAATCTTGTTTGTCAGTATAAGCAAAGTTCGGACATATTAATAATATTGAGCCGATCAGTCCCCTTATTTCTTGCTGCCAACCTGATCATATATTTATGTATCTTGGCATTTTTCTAAATAAGTTGTTATTATTGGACGCAGCTGCATCAATTAAGCAAATAGTCTTGACTTCACTGTTTAGCAATACAATATTGGAGCGGTTATATGTCACCATCTTATCGGTGATAATAGCCCAATCGTAGTAAAGTCGTAGTATTAGCCAATTTCTGCTGTATTATGTTACATATTTGGGGTTGTGCACATTATTATTATTATTATTATTACAGGTAAGAGAAATTCAACTTAACATCTTTGAAGCTCCTACCCACCCAAAGTTTTAGGCAGAAGGCCATTTCGTACGATAACCACTCCCTGCTTCCACTCAATCAGTGGTCATCGGCCAAAATCATCTAGACATATTAAAACTTTCTTCCAAAGGCCAATTTTGGAATTGGATTAATCCCTCCCAAGGCGCCAATAGTGAGAATGATTAGTTGAACCCTATACATGCATAGGGTCTTCTCAGTTCGGCTACCAATTGAATATTTGGGTCCCTTCTCCCTTTCTTTAACAATACGTTGGTATTCAACGGATCAGAGAGCTTACTGACGAACATTGAGAGGTCTCGTTTGTAAAAGAAAATAACGTCTAGCTTGTTAGCTTGCAAGCTATCAGTCACAAAGAGTTAGGCGAATGGCCATTTATTACGATAACCACTCCTCTCCACTCGGTCCGTGTTCATAGACCAAACTTATCTGCCTCAGTAAACAAAGAGACTCCAAAACTATAGCTTTCTGTATCCCCTTCACAAGTTGTGTGATGAGCCTCGACACGCAAGAATTTTCCGAACCAAAGTAAGGAACATGTCTTTTTATCCCTCCTAATGAGGACGATTGGTTGGATCCTATACTCGGGATATAGTCTTCTCAGTTTGGCCATCAATTAAATGTATTTGGATAGCTTCTCCCTTTCTTTAATAAGTATGTTGGTATCCGTCAGAGCAGAGACCTCAAGGACGAAAATTAAGCGGTCTTGTTTGTCCGAGCAAATAATGTCTGTCTTGTTGGCTTGCAGCCTAACAGTAGCGGGAAAAGCATAGTTCCAATAAATGCGACATTTTCAGTTACATATTGTTATTATGATTATATATTTATATTTCATATGATGGTTCTTTTATGTAATAATGAGATACAGGCTCAGCTATAGCATTAGGATGACAGCTTTATGGAGTAGCATGAATTCGTTCTACCCGCTTTTGCAGGCTCTGATGAGAACTCCTTGGTATGACACTAGTGGCGGACAAGGCTATGGATACTATTGCAACGTTCTTAAGTCTCTACATTCCTAACTTCGTCTCCTGGTATTTCTATTTCTTTTCTGTAATAGTGTTTTCAACACTGTGAGTGTGTACCTCTGTGTTGTTTCAGGCTTATCCCCGTGGCTCCGACATTTGTCATCTTGCACATTTAAGAATTTAATAATTAGCTTTATATAGCTCTTAGTGTTGACCACCATCTGGTCTTTAATAACAAGCATGAACCACTTGGTCTCGGGGAACAATAACCAACCATGCACGCGACGCGGGTTTGTCGACAAATGTCTGGTCAGTGGCGTAGAGGTGTCTTCCGTGAAGGGGCCTACTTCGCCACTCTTGTGCTTATCCGTGTTGCTCGTCGTGTTTTCGTTTGATGATGCAAGCCTGGTTTAGTAGTGTGTAGTTATATTTATTATTCTCATTATTATTAATATATTTATTATTACTATTATGTTATTGTAAATATGCATAGTTGACAGTCCTGTGGTTCCGAGCCACACAGGCGCTACACAGAAGGCCAACAAAATATAATATAATTATTATGACTATGCGTAGTATAAATTCTTTTTTGTTTTGGCTGTTCAGGTGTTCACTCCAGAATAAGTTTAAAGCGGTCAGTTCATCCGATTGTACTGAAATCCGCTAATGAATTCTAACGTAATAATGGTCTACCGGGCTAATCTGCCCCCATTTAGTTCAGCTTATGCAAATGAGCGATTCCACCTAGGTTATATATGATTTAATTCTCAAACCGAGCCTAGTACTTGAACGTAACGACTAAATACGTTCGTGTTTTACTCCAGTTTGTTCCGCGAAAATCTTCAAGGGTGGCACAAGACGCCAACCATGAGAACTGCACAATTTGTATGCGGTCGTTGCGAAAGACATCACAAATGAGAAATAGAGAACACGGCCGCACCTGCGCGGGCCGAACATCAAGCTGTGCGAAATAATGCAAAATTATTATAATGTGCAACCATTAGAATATTATTGCTTCGTATTATATCTATACGATACTCTATAGGGTGAATCGAGATTATTAATTGGAATCGATATTCTGAAAGGATGAATGCTAATTAAATTAATTTACGGTGGTCATTGATCGATGGAGAAGCTAATTGCGTTTTGATATCCGTATTTTTATTGTGAGTTGTGCTCGTTTATTAGAAAATAAATGAATACATAGATTTTTCTAGCCATTATTATTTTAATATAAGAGTGCAGATATCATTTCAGCTTGGATTGATTCTTCTTTTTCTGACTGTTACATTGTTTTATGACACAATGCGAATGTTAAGAATGGAAATGTGCTTTTTGAAGCTAAGAAAATTACAGTTAGGTTTAGTAGGAAAGACTCCAGCAAATAGGCGCATCTTTATTAGGGATAATATGGGATCAAACTAATTAACAGAGGTTGGATGATGTGCATAGATTTGCTGTCTCTCCTGTGACGAAAACAATACGTCAGCCAAGTTCTGGTCTTTTCGAAATTGCCTATAGTAGTTCGAGCATATGAAAAACGGTGCCTTGCTTAAATTTCAAAAACTATTTAATTAATAAGTACATGTATATCGTCTAAATCGTCGCTTAAACCGATCAGATGCAACCAATCCACTAAAAATCCCCAATATACACGGTTAGGACTGAAATTCCAAGTGGATGAGAATAACGTCAAGCATTCGTTTTTAGGGTATACACGCGGATTGAAATTGATAGAAAAGAGGAACAAAAAAGAATTGAATATACAACAAAATAACGTCTAAAAAATATAAAAAATATTGTAGCTTCCCATCTTCCATCTTCCATTTACATGAGAAAAGTATACGGTTAGGTAATAATGGGGTGAAATCTTTATTTTTTTCTCATCTGTTATTTTTTTTTCTTTTCCTTTGATTTGAAAGGGTTTATATATATATATATATATATATATATAATATTTATTTATATATATATATATATATATATATATATGTATTGTATAATTAGGTACTTCTTGTCAAATACAAAACACAGAACATCTATCTATATTCATTAATTAATTCTAGAATGAATTCCTACACTATATATTTCAGTTAGTTTGCAATAGATGTTCTGTGTTTGTATTTCTAATATATATATATATATATATATATATATATATATATGTATTGTATAATTAGGTACTTCTTGTCAAATACAAAACACAGAACATCTATCTATATTCATTAATTAATTCTAGAATGAATTCCTACACTATATATTTCAGTTAGTTTGCAATAGATGTTCTGTGTTTGTATTTGTTTGACAAAGTGACAACGTGCTATGTGTATTTTATTTTGCTTAAATGTTGATTGGTGTTATTGACCTTTTGATTTACTAAGATAATTTTTGATTTTTTAAAATCTTGGATTGTTTATTTTTTGCAATATATATAAAATATATATATATATATATAATTTCAATATATATTTGAAGGTTCAAGACAAATATTTGCGAAACTATATACATATCTATATATATATATATATATATATATATATATATATATATATATATATATATATATATATATATATATATATATATATATATATGTATATATATATATATATATATATATATATATATATATATATATATATATATATATAAAAAACAAAATGGAATGTGGCTAACCGTAATCATGTTTCTGACTTAAGGACTTCATCAATACAGTCAACTAGTTGAATGACGAGTACAACTAGTGTCAAAACTTAACAAACAAAACTACCTACATCAGAGTTATCAACAGGAGCAAAGTTACCAATACCAAAAGAACTTCCGAAATTTTTTCCGGATTTTATACTCTATTACCACGTAGCAGCATAAAGCCTCTTGTGGCGAAACTCTTAATCTAAGAGTAAATAAATCAAAACAAAAAACGGATTAACGTGGCAAAAACTATAATATAGTAGAAAAAGGAATTCTTTGTGATGGCTGTTAAAACAAAATGGAATTAGGCTAACCGTAGACACGTGTTTCTGATTGAAGCTCTTCATCAGCACAGTCAACTAATTCAGAGACGAGTACAACAGGTTTTGCTCCTGTTGATGACTCTGGTGTGATTTTCTTTGTTAAGTTTTGGCAGTAGTTGTACTCGTCTCTCCAACTAGTTGACTGTACTGATGGAGTCTTTAAGTCAGAAACACGTGTAAGGACGGTTAGCGAAATTCCATTTTGTTTTAGCAGTCATCCAAAACAAAAAAAAAAAATATATATATATGTATATATATATATATATATATATATATATATATATATATAGGGTGTTCAAAGTTAAGTTTTGTATTTTTTCCTGCTGATTACGATAGTGAAAGCAGAAAAACAATAGAATGTACGGTTCTCGAGATATTTGGAAAAAAGTATATTTTTTTAAATTGAACACTCTGTATATGTCAAATTCGTTCGATTCGCCGTCAAACATGTAATAAAAGTTGTTCTTTATCATTTTTGCCTAAATTGCAAAATAACAGAGAAAACAGCATTTTTTTAAAGCTTTTTCCTAAGTGGAGTTCTAATACCAACACGTTTCAAAAATCCAGGAGAAGGAAGAACTTTAAAATAAGTGAAGATACTGAAATAAAAGTCTTAGCGTACTTTGAAACCTATCCTGATAATTCGATAAGGGACCTTTGCAACGACAGTTGTTTGTGTTTAGGAACTATTCATGATGTTTTAAAAATGCACATATTTATTCCATACAGATATCGCCTAATACAAACCTTGGAAGCAGGTGATTTCCAAAGACGACTTGATTTTTGTACATGGTTTCCTAATCAATGCAGGATATTTCCTAATTTACCACAAATGGTTTTATGGAATGACGAAGCCAATTTTTCAAATGTGGGGAATGTTTAACCGAAAAAATCGTTATTATTGGTCATAGGAAAATCCCATGCAAGTCCACCAGCGTAATCTTCAAAGGCGATTCAGTTTAACCGTATTGTGTGGAATATACAAAGGAAGAATTATTGGACTTCATTTTTATGAAAACACCTTAAATGGAGACAGATACCTGAAGATAATATCAGAAATTTTAGAAAATTTTGTGGACGTTGTGTGTTTATATAGCCCCCCTCATAACACCCAAGTTGTACAGTAACTAATTCAAAAATACTTTGAGAATAAGTGGATAGCTAAAAATGGTTCAATACGCTGGCCTCCAAGGTCACCGCACCTTTAAATTTCTTTTTTTGGGGATACGTTAAGGACAGAGTTTACCTAAAAAAGTATTCAAACGTTGACGAGTTACTTATTGCAAAGTATTACCGATGTGATTCTTGGTATTGACAGAAAAATGTTAATCAATGTGAACCAGAAGCATACGTAAGAGGTGCCAACTGTGCATACGACATGGTGGTGATGTTTTCTAGAATTTTTTTATATATGTACCTATTCCGTTCTTCATTGTTCAAATTTATTTTCAAGCAGAAATTGTAAATAAAACATTATGCAGCTAGTATTATTGTTTTATTTGTTTTATTATAATATTAGCAGACGTTTATACAACTTGAGGTTATAGGAGGGGTAATTTATAAAGTTTTTCATGCAATAAACAAATCTGACTACCAAAACAAAAAGATAGGCGCTTTCATATAGCACACAGGCTTATACCATTTGTCGTACAATGTAATACTATGTGACTTTATTGTTCAAAATCCGTAAATTATAAATAATTTTGTCGTATTAGGGGGTAATTACCCCCTCTTATATAAGCGTCTGAATATTAGGAATTATCCGGCATTGATTAAGAATCCATGTACAAAAGTCAAGTCGTCTTTGGAAATCACCTGCTGCTAAGGTTTGTATTAGGCAAAACCAGTTGTAGGAAATAAATTTGTGCTTTTTTTTCTAAACGGCATGAATATTTCCTAAACACAAACCACTGTCATTGCAAAGGTCCCTTATGGAATTTTCAGGATAGGTTTCAAAGTTCGCTAACAAATTTATTTCACTTTCTTCACTTATAAAGTTCTTCCTTCTCATCGACTGTTGAAATATATCCGTGTTACACCTCTATTTGTGATAAAACCTTAAAGTGGATCTATGTAACAAATTTTAGTTTTAACTTAATCTTTAGTAATAAGATCTCACCCTGTTATTGGTTGTTATTAATGTGATTTTAATAAACCAATCCAAATGCTTGCCCTTAATTATTAAGTTATTACAAAAACTAAATTTTCCTACATGAAACAAGTTTTAAAAATAAACGACTCGCGACGGTTTGGGAGATCGCGTTTCGAATACTTTTCGCTATAACACTGAAGTGCCGTGGTAGTATTTTTTCTGCGGAAAATATACATTTCCATCATATCACACTTCTCTAAGTGAGTAAACATCATTTTTATTATATTAATAATAGTGCAAGCTTACTACTGAAAATAGCTTGACTTAGATTTAGTGAATGTCAGCGCCGTCTCTTATTGTTTTTATGCCATAGGTAACTAGATTAAAAGTAAAAAATTGCTGTTTTCTCTGTTAGTTTGCAATTTGGGCAAAAATGATAAAGAACAATTTTTTTTATTACATTTTCAACGGCAAATCGAATGAAGTAAACATATATATATATATATATATATATATATATATATATATATATATATATATATATATATATATATATATATATATATATATATATATATATATATATATATATATATATATATATATATATATATATATATATATATATATATATATATTTGGTATTCGTATCTCCGAAACCGTAAGTGTTACGAGTTCGGTTAAATCAGAGAAAAGTTGCCGATTTTTGATACTCATTCAAGATCCTTTTACCGTGTTGCAAAATTCCTATTAGTTCCTGAGATACAGGGTGATGTGTGAAAAATGTCTAAATTAATTTTGTTGAATAATTTAAAAGATATTGATTTTTGATACACAGTTTAAATTCGAAAGATATTTTTTTCTCTCTGCAATATGCCACCGTATTTTATTCCTGAAGTCTCTTGTTCTGGATACCGCTATCGACTTAATTTTTTAAATACAGACTTGTATTTTTTATTCCAAATTTTAAAAAGAAATTCAATTTGCTACACATGAATGTAATACACAAATATGGCTCTCTACATTTCTATCCAGAAAATCCATCATCGGGAAATCCTTTGTATGGCCATGTCTTTTTGTCATACCTTTTATATATTGAAATATTTGACGTTATTTATAATAAAAATACTATTTAATAAAACCTTTCACGGTTGAGTTGAACAGAAATTCTAAAATCTTCAAATAGAATTACAGGAACGCTTAATAAATTTATTTAAACATAAACTTTTGAAACATTTAACAAAAATAAAAAAAACAACTATTTACGGTTAATGCAACTATTATAAGTTTTTGAAATGACCACCATTGTTTCGTAAACATTTTTGCAAATTTACAATAACCTTTTTTTAAATTCTTTCTAATATCCTAGGAGTAATTTCTTTAACATGCCTGTCGAATTCTTATAATTAGGTGATCTAAATTCTGCGGAGTAGTTCGATATACCCTATCTTTAATAATACCCTATATGGAGAAATACATTGGGGTAATATCAGGTGGTCGCGCTGGCCAGTTTATAGGCCCGTTGTTGGCAATCCATCTGTTGGGTTTAAAGTTGTTTAAAAATCTTACACATCGATAGTCTCGATGGGCCGACTCATCATCTTGTTGGAAGTACTAAAAACTTCGAAGAACTTGAAACTCTTGAAGCGAGTTAGATAAAAAGTCGAGGTAAATTAAAACAGTCAAATTTTCTTGAATGAAAAACGGACCCAGCAATGTTCATTGTTTTGAGGCCATCGGTAATGTAAATTACGGTTGTGCAAATTTATTGCAAAATCGACTTTCAACCGACCATACATTTTTTTCTTACGCCTTGAAAACCAACAGCAAAACATCCTTCTCTTTGCGTAGTCAGTTGGCCTTAAATACGGCACTTTTCTACAGCTAAATCTGTTGCGATGCAGTATTATTTTTGCCGAATCTTTTGATACACATTTATAATATACTGTTTCTCTTCTTTCTATTTTCCTTAGGGAAATTTCACCGCTGTTAACATTTTTGTAATGCACATATCCTAAAAAATATTGCAGAGTACTTATTAAAAATATACATTATATTTAAAGCAAACATATACCTAACACGTTCTCGTTCTCTCAATGTAACAGTGGAAATTCGTTTTTGAGACTTGTTAAAGGATCCATGCATTCTTTCTAATCTTGCAAATATTTTAGAATTGGGCATTCTTCTTTCTTTCTTCTTTGGGAAAGACGTCTCACTAATACATATTACAAAGGGTAGTAGACTTTGATGTTTTAACTTTTTGACTTACTATGTATTTTTGTTAACTACTTTGCAATTCTTTTTTAAGATACTTTCATTATTAACAACCGAGAAATTTCGGCAGAAAAACAAAAACTGGAGTGTTAAAGTTTCGGCATAAATAATACTGCGTAGTAGGTAATAAATTTGCATCTTGGCCTTTACTTTATTTTCTTTGCAACACCACTATTTTTTTTAGACTTATTTATAGTTTTACATTTTTTAAATTTCCCGATGATGGATTTTCTGGATAGAAAGTATGGAACCATATTCTTGTAATACATAGTTTTGTAGCAAATTGAATTTCTTCTGAAACATCTGAAATAAAGAATCCAGGTCCGTATTTAACAAAATTATGTCGTTAGAGGTGGCCAGAACCCGAAACGTTAGAAATTAAATTTAAAGATACCGTGGTGTAGAGCAGAAAAAATTACAAAACTTTCCAATTTAAACTGTGTCATGAGAATTAATAGTTTTTGAAATATTCAACTAAATTAATTTGTGCCTTTTTCAGACATCACAGGAACTAATAGGAATTTTGCAACACGGTAAAAGGATTTGAAATGAGTATTATAAACGGCAACTTTTCTCTAATTTATCCGAATTCGTACCACTTACCGGTTCGGAGATAGCAATAGTGGCACACGCTATTTAAGACACCCCACACACAGTTAAATTGGAAAGTTTTGTAATATTTTCTGCTCTACACTAAAATAAAGGCCAAGATGCAAATTTATTACCTACTACGCAGTATCATTTATGCCGAAACTTTAACACTCCAGTTTCTGTTTTTCTGCCGAAATTTCTCGGTTGTTAATAATGAAAGTATCTTAAAAAAGAATTGCAAAGTAGTTAACAAAAATACATAGTAAGTCGATCCAAGTAAACCCTTAAAAAAGTTAAAACATCAAAGTCTACTACCCTTTATAATATGTATTAGTGAGATGTCTTTCCCAAAGAAGGCTTCGAAAACAATCGAAAAAAATCGACAGATATTTTATTATGTGAACTAAACTTGTTTTATGTCAGTTTATTACAAATTGGGTCATTTTACAACTTTGTCGTTTTCAAAATGGAATTCTCAAATAATGAAAAGTCAGATATTATATATGTAAATATATATATATATATATATATATATATATATATATATATACATATATATATATAAATATACATGTATATATATAACTATATATATATATATATATATATATATATATATATATATATATATATATATATATATATATATATATATATATATATATGTATATAAATGTGTATATATATATATATATACACATTATATATATATATATATATATATATATATATATATATATATATATATATATATATATATGTTTTGATTTTCTAAAAAGAGTAAAAAAGGCTTGCATAATATAATAATGTTTCGCCCTGTAAGAAACATGCAATAAAATGATTCTGTTTCAATTACTATGCCGGGACAAACGTTGGTGAATAAATTGATACGTTATTAATTGCGGGGCTGACGTTAAAATTAATTTGTAGCCTTTTGGACCCCGCTGGGAAATTTTTGAATTATTAATTTAAAATGGATGCTTGCGAAACTGTTTAATGGATTCTTTAATTACCTCTCAATAGTCATATTTTTTTTCTGAGTTATTTCAATGATTTCATAGCCGCATTTATATGCTGTGTTTACTAATTGCATGTCGATGAAGAGTTTTCACGATAATTTTTAACATTAATATTCATGTGGAGGTATATCCAATAAAGATAAAGCTTCTTCTCCGAGATGCAGGTTGGCATTTTTTTACCAACCTGCAGGGTATTTAACTACAGTCATGTAAATATATATCGAAAATTGTTTCGTTCGGTAGCCACAACCCCGATAATGAAGAAGGGTTTTCCTAAATATTTTCAAAACGTTTAAAGACCAGATTATTTTGTAATTCTATATTTTGGTAATTTCGTAACTCGTAATTTGAGAGTCGAATCCTAAAGTCAAAGATCTAAAACAATCTCGGAGGGTTATTTTTTCACGATTACAATACTTCCTCCCTTTTACGAGGGAAGTAAAAATTGCAAAAAGTTAAGGAAAGACTCCAGCAAATAGGCGCATCTTTTTTATCCCAAACGGAAGGGGAAGAGGGAAAGGCGCTCTAACTTTTTTCATAGTATTTTTTTTAATTAAAATTTGAAAGTTTTCTAAAAAATTAAGGTACTCTAGGTTTAACTGGATACGTATTTTCGAAAATATTGATTTGAAAATTGTCTTACAGAAATTAAACATATTTTAGGTTCAGAAAACAATGCGATTAACTATGGAAATGCTGCGTTACTTATTGGTAATGATGACTAAAACTCTACATATTCATGGAAGCTGCCTGCTTTAATCAAATCCTTTCGTTTCTATTTTGAACTAAAAATTGTGTGTTTTTTTAATGCGTTTAATGACAATTTTCAAATTTATTTTTCTCGAAAACGGTGTTTCCTAACAAATTAAACCAGGAGTACCTTTCACTAAAAAACCTTAGGATTTTATAATTTAGGATTGTAAATTGAAAAAATGTGCGCAGGAAAAAGTTAGGGCGACTTTTCCCCTCTCCCCCTCTTTAATTCGAGACGCCCCGGATTGATATTTTTGATTTCAGGATTCGACTCGAGCGTATTCAAATGCAAATTACCAAAGTAGCCAAATTTCATAACATAGTCTCTACACGTTTCAAAAATATGTAGGGAAAACCATTCTCAGAGGAGCTCGGGGTTGTAGCCAGACATCATCAACGAAGATATTTCGATATTTGTTGACATTTTGGTCTTTTTTATGATGTAGATTTATTCGGTAAGAATATTGATCCTTAACTTCAGGACACCCTGTATAGTTCTTGGAAGAGCCGTTCCTTGAAGAATCTTAGTGGGGCAAAAAAAAATAGGTAAAATATTAATTTTTACCTTGTATACCGGCAATATTTGATTAGGATGATTTTATTTTAGCTCTTTTACGATGGATGAAATAAATTTCATTAAATTTTAGTCCGAAATATATAGGGTATCTCTGGATGGGGTTAGCAATAAGGCAAATTCATAAAAAGTTTCTTATTAAATTTTTTTTACGTTAAGAAACCTTAATTTTTACACATAGAAAAGTTATTTCAAATACAGGTCCATTTAGTCTTGGTTATCTGAATATTTATTACCGATAGAAGAACATTATCCATAAGAAAGATAGTTGGTCACTAAAAGTACATTTACCAAAGGTATTTTTATTTATACGGATGTGCCAATAAAAATTGGTATACGCTGAAACTTCAGGTTTTTTCAAAAAAGAACATCCTGTATATTATATTATATTTAACGATTAATTATAAACATTTTTATATAACATAACATTTACCAAGTTTAACTAACGTTTTAAAAGTGAAAATTCTATATTTTGAGAAACAGTAAAATCTAAATGGCTTGAGTTAGAGGAAAACGAATCGCAAATTTTATCTAATTTTTGTATGGTCTATCTCGCAATAAATCTCAACGGGGAATATAATATTTGGTTTGTATGTATTTTAACTTTCAGTTAGATTAAAGGTTGATACGATAATAAATATTATAAAAAACTAAGACAGGAACGAGCAATTCGTTTTGACTTGAGGTACGGTACATATTTACAAATCTTAAAATTCCAATTTTTAAAAATTCACACAAATAATAAAATTTTGGAATAGAATTTTTTTTACAAAAAATGTTTATAAATATTCGTTAAATCGAAATATGTTATAACACATGCGGTCCTCTGTTTAAAATAATTAAAGCTTAATCTATATGTGGTTTTTGTGACTTCCTGTATAAAAAATAATATCTTTACAAAATGCATTTTCTATAAAACTGCGTAACCTTAAGAGTGATTGTCCCATATTATTAAGGCCCAAATTATAACCGTTTGTGCAGAAGGAGATTTTTTTCCTCGTATTCAAATTAAAGATTGATAGGACTATCTCTTTAACTTTAAAAATTGGCAATTAGAAGTATCCTTGGCCATAGCGGTAAAATAACCGGTAAATTTCCTTTACCTGAAACTTCCCCGTTGTAAATTTATCCTTTTATTAGGAATAGTAAAATGTAACCCAATTTAGTTTCGCAAATAGTCATTTACTAAATTGGCTTTTCAAACCCTTTTATTGAGCGACATTTTGTTCCACCATATCAGAAATGGATGAAATTGAATAAGTTTTACATTGATTTTTTAAGGACGCCATTTTGTATTGTCATGTTAAGTTCATACCAGGTAATCCCTGTATCACATTCAATTTTGCTGCACGATAATGAAGTCATCTGAATGAGAAGATTTTTTACATTAATTTTATAAACATTTAATTTCGTTGATTTTATTTCACCGTCGCACAGTGGGGCAAGGACACCTATTGTGCTGAATTAACTGAAAACGTTAGGTTTAAGGGCTTAAATGAAATTTGTTGTATTTTAAAATTGATAAAGTATTATTTATATATAGTATAGTATATATAGTATATGTAGTATAGCTTAAAATTAAATATTTATATTATAGAGGGTGGGCAATTTTGAAAGTACTAACAAATAATTTCAATAATCATTGTTTTCAAACTAAAAAACCAGACGCATTTATATTTTTTTTTAATAAAAATTGTATATTTATTTATTTTTGTAAACAGTTGAACGACTGATTACAATTCCATTTTCACTTTTGCGTAATTAAATGTTGTTCAATATCAGTTAATCGCATGACAGGCCAGTAGCTTAAGAAAAAGCTGTAATCAGAAATCTAGAACTAATGCCCATTGCCTAGACCCCCTTCACCACCTTGGGCGAGGTATGCGATGAGTATTGTAGGTATAATTTTTTTAATTTTATTTTTTGTTAAAACTTATTTTTGATTAAAATAAAATAAAAAGCTTTGTATAAGTTTAAATAAGGAACTTTTATTTAAATGAATATTCGGTAAACCTAAACAATTTTATAAAATGTAAAACAAAATACTAAACTCCAATTAAAGAAAATAAAATCAACTTAAACATGAAAAAAAAACACAATTCAAAAAGCAATATTAAATTTTAATTAACAAAGACAAAGCCCTAAAACAAACTAAAAGTCAGAATCACTCCCAGAATATTCGTCATCAGTTTCGGTAATTGAAATGTCAGGAAAGGAAACATCTGAACAATTTACTAAACTTAAAACCTATTTCGGGAATACTTTAAAATGTTTTTTTGGAAGTTTTCTAATACCTGTTATGTAAGGATCCGAAGTTATTAGCATTAGATTAAAAAGATTCTCATTGCACTTTTGTCGTGAACTTTTTCTAGAATACCCCTCTCGAAATTTCTTAAAACCCTTGTTACGGGCCTCCTGGGCTTCCTCCGATAACTGTCCAATAGGAAGTAAAAACGAAGAAATAATGTCCGAACCATGGATAAACAATTTGTGTAATGTGGGAGGCATAAAAAATCACGGATATTTTTGTGCAAATAACTTGCTGTTTCGACAGCAAAAAATCTAAATTTTTCTACAATTATATCAAAACCACTTGAAATTAATATTAAAATAATATGCAGTCGGTATATTAAATTTGGGTCAACTCCAGTTATTTCGGAAGATACATCTGCATTCTCGAAAAACCTCCTGGCCGTATTTCCATCGTTGGAATTTCCAAATCCAGGTTTTGGACGATCAACGATTAGCCCCAGGCAATTTTTAAATTCGCTTTGTATTTGTTCTTTGTTTTCAGCCACAATAATCATATCCTCATTTCGAACCTGCCATTTTTTTACTGGAAGTTTGTAACCTGTATGCAAGAGGCATTCAAATATTCTAATCCAGCAATGCAAATGGAAAGCCCAAACTCAAAATCTGAGGAATTACAAGGTCTAGTCAACATTTTATCAACATTATTAAAATCTTTTGATGTTGCTCCGCATATGAAGCAACGTTGAGTGGATGAGTTATCGGCTAACGAGTTGCATAACTTTAATGTCTACCATTGTAAAATGAAGGGTATGAGATACTGTTAAAACTTGATTTTGTACTATTGCCATAGAACTTTTTAATTCCCTAATTTCTGTGTCTATTCTATTTTTTTCACTTACCGAAAGTTCGGTTGACTCCTTAGCAAAAATAATTTTTATTGGCCTGCAGTATCTGGGAGAAGATGGTCGCGGATTCTGCCATAAAACAATTTTTCTCTCAAGGTTTTCAGAATACAGTTGAAGGTGAATCATTGAAGAAATAAAAACACTAGAATCGTCTGATTTCATGCCAACAAATCGTTGCTTATAAGATGAATGCCCGGAGCTCCCATCAATTCCCCACTTGCAAACTAAAGTTAAATCATGTAGATGTTCAGGTCCTAATCCAAAAATAACCCCCTCTTGCGATTGTATCAAGCGTTCAACTGTGTGGTTTAACAATGCTTGAATTGTTACCTGTGCAGAATTTGGCGTTATCACTATATCTTCTTTGTTTGGGTATCAACATTTTTTTGCAGTCTAAAGGGTTTTATAAGATGGGAATCTTCCTGGATCTTTAGTTCTTATTATGTTGTGCTGGTGTCTCGTCAATTCAAATTCTTCAATTGTGGAAAGTGCTTCTTCGCCAGTCGTTTGTTGTTTTGTAAATTGACTGTGCGCCTTTTGGAATTCTGATGCACAATTAGGTGACTGAACAAATTTTTGTATCAATTTAGAAGCGGTGTGGAATCCAGAAGCCTTTAAACCCATTTTGGTGGCATACCCCAACTCCAAAACCGACCAACTCCTTCTAAGTTCCTCTGTTTTCTGTAACTTACCTCTTTCACGCTTTGTTCAAATGAAACCTTCGGCCTCCCCCGCTCTCGTTTTACCAAGATGCTATTCTTAAATTTAGGAAATTCAAGTGACTTTCAAGCCACTCTTTGTTGTTTTTAATAAATCTTAACTCTTTACGACATGCTTTAATCCATTTTTTTTTAAATCGGGATGTAAAATGAGCAATTTTTTGATGGAGAGCACTCAACTCACTATCGGGGCAATTTAAAAGATTTTTCAAGTGTTTTTTTAAAAATGCACACTGTTCTTCAAAATTTTTACACTCCGAGGACTTCATTTTGTTCCATAATTCTACCCTTGTAATACAAAAATAACTTGAATCTGACCCAAAAATAAAACAATAACAATTAAAACTTAGCATTTTAAGAAATATTTTACCCATTTTTCGTGTATGTACCGTTTCCGAAAAAAAGTAAAAAAATAAAGCCAAATATGGTAAACTTTGAGATTAGTATAGTCTGGCTATACTTGAATATAAAAATCTTTCTGCGATAGTATGTGATAATAAACTTATTGCCTACATGTATAAAAAAAATTAATATTTGTAGTAAATTTGGCGCTAATTTTAGCAAAAAATCAATTTAGGTTATAGTAAGTAATTTCATGCATTGAATTATAGTAAAATGTTAAGTACGTACCCGATGCTACTTGATCCATTTAACAGAAATAATTATTAATAGGCAAGACAAATTATTTGTTTGTAAGAAACTATACACAATTCCTATCTCTTGCCGGTTCAAAAATGCACTGTCATAGAGGCATATTTTTATTAACGCTCTTGCAATTTAAAAAATTATCACAAACATTCGAAAGTGGGAGACATTTTGTACCTTAGTATGTTTTGTTTAAAAATATATGATGTATGTGTGATCATGGCCAACTTGATTTTTTTATTAAATTCCGGGCCTTGGTTCTCTTGGCCCAATGTGTGTCGTCTTGAATTCGTACCACAATTTTACCAATTTATGTCACACTTAGTGGATGTAGTATTTTTTAAATAATTTATTAGGCCGCCATTTTGTTTTGCTGTCTTGGATTCGTACCAGAATATTACAGATTGACTCCTATGTACCATTGGATTTTTGTGCAAAATTTGAGGTAAATTGTATGTTTTTTAGTAATAGTGTTTTTAACATTTCATTTTGTTCCACCATATTGGATTTTTACCAAAATATTCCCATATAACCCTTAATTTTTGACCAAAATTGGAAGGCCATCGGGTGGATAGTTTTTAGCTACGCCGCGAACTGTCATACAGATAAACAGACCGACAGACAGACCAATGAAATTAAGAAAACATATTTTTTGGCATCTCCGGACGCTAAAACGTAAAGATATGTAAAATTTGGAACTTTTTTTACGATTACAAATATTTCACTTGGCCTCCATTTTGTTCCGTCATCTTAAATTTATAACTCAGTGTTACCAGTTCATCTCTGTACCCCAATTAATTTTTGCACACAAGTTGAAATCACTCAATCTTTAGTTTTTTCGTGCTGAATTTTAAAAATTTTTATTTAGCCGCCATTTTGTTTCGCCATATTGGATTTGTACCAATATTTTTCTAGTTAATTACTAGGTAATACTTGATTTTTGTGCAATATTTGAGCTAAATTGGATAAGTAGTTTTTTAGTAATATTTTTTTTAACATTTGACTAGGCCGTCATTTTGTTTCGCCGTATTAGATTTCTACCAGAATGTTACCAAGTTATCTCCATATTCTTGACCAAAATTTGAAGTCAATCGGGTAAGTAGTTTTTTAGATATGCCGATAAAAGGCAGACCGACAGACAGACATACTGACGAAATTGAGAAAACATGTTCTTGGGCATCTAGGGAGTGTGATTTTTTCACGATACGAAAGGACAAACTATATCCGTTGCTGGAATTGATCTAAGAATCCTCTTACGCATAATTAGTTTTAAGTAGCTTTGTTCTTTAACACAAAAATACTAAAACCTACTTTGTATAATTTTGTCTATGGGTTCTCTATATTATCACAACATTTATTTTAGATATTAGGTATTGGTATATACACACCCATCATTTTATGACATCGATTTGATGTGCCACAAAGTACTCGGTATGGCTAGTTTTAAATTATTTTTTTGTAGGTCTTCCTCTGTTAGTTTGTTTATTAAAATGTTTCGTTTGGATAAATGTTAAGTGCTTTATAGCTAATTCATTATGAGCTGCTTAATTTTCAAAATATCTTCCATTCAAATTAATTGTAGGATTACAATTTTAATCGTGTTGTAATAGCGTGGAAACTTTGCTTGCGACAACATTTAGTTTTTAAACAGGATTCTGTTCGCAATTTTTTTTCTCGGAAATGCATCTCTCATAATCATGATCAAGCACTTATTTAATGACTAATGGTGTTTTGTATCCCTCGGTCATGTATCGGACTCCATACATGCCCGAAAAAATGCCGCGCAACAAAAAACCATCAATATCCTTTAATCAATTATACATTTGGCAGTTTTTGTAGGTAGGCAAACAAAGTCACGCATAACAATGGTATTACAAATGTTTTGACTACTTCGGTCTCTAATAAGTCGCATTAGCAGTAGATAACTCTTGGAAAGTATGATTGATGAATCCGACACAAAAATAAATGGGCTCAATTTATTGTATGTATATCAATAGGTCAGTGGTAGCGAATTATTCTTTGTGTTTTTTTTACGTGAACATAAAAACCTATTTGTTTATTTAAAATAATATTTTTATGGTGAGGCTTATCACTTTTTAGCTTACAGCATATTTCATTTGAAATGTTCACTTTGTAGTTCCTTTTTAATTAGGGGAAATGTGCCCGTGATAGTCCAGGGGTCCATTATTGGCACATATTGAGAGTATATAACTCATTGCAGTATAGGCAACTAGCGTCATGGGAATCGTGTTCACTTCCTTTTTCTAACAATTTTTCTAAAGCATATTCAGCTTCATTCGACCTTTCATTTGCAATGACAAGTTGAAGTTTTGCTGTCCTGTTTTGTTGTTTTCTTAACTTTATTTCGTTCTGAATTACCTATTCTCTTTAAGTTCAATAATGTCTAGTCTTGAATTGAAATAACCAGTTTTCCCATGTCCTTTGTCTTTTGTTTTATTAGCACTAATGGCTACAACTTGAAGAGGAGGTAAATTTTTTTTCACCGAGATGTCGAAAACTGAGGATAAAATCGAGTTATGACCAGTCGTACTTGGTTTGTCTCTTGAATGTCTAATTTTATTCGGTTTTCGCTAATATCGTTTTGAGTCTTGAGCTAAAGCTGGTACAAAGTCCATGAAGATTGAAAGGGTGAATGCCGGACTTTTTGAACGAATTTATCGCTTTTTATGGTACCGCACTTTTCAAGTAAGCTTGATAGAGAAGACCTGCCATTTTTGAATTGGTTCACTGCCTTTTCGGGTTTTGAGCCATAATTGGATTTTTTTATCGGAATTCGCATGAAGAGGACGCAAGAATCCAACGTCCAGCCGGCTTATGGATACTCTGGCCATCAAGAAGTAAAAGAACTTTATTCTCATTAGACGCTTTCGTCTACCTTACAAAATGATTTAGCCATTTGCAAAAAAAATTATTGGTCATCCAACCTTTTTCTTGTGCGAAAGCTATGCTACCACCTATGGAGCCCCGTTCATAAGCTCATCATTCATCCTTTGATGAGGGTAAATAAGAACAGGAGAGTCGTAAGAGCCTATGGCATTATTTGCACATACTATGGTTACGTTTTGCCCACGCCCTGCACTACTAAATGCACCAACTTGCTTGCGCCTTTTTGCAACGTTTTTTGACATTTTTTTTGGACCATAATCAAATTTGACCCTTCCATATTATATAAATTTTCGGGGAGAAACTTGTACGGCTCCAGAATATTAGATAGTGCATTGAAATAGGCTTCTATATTAAGCTTGTTAAAAGCCTGGGCCCTAGCTAATGACGTACTTTTTGGGCTTCTCAAAGATATGCGCTTTAGGAATCCCCTAACGCATTGCCAACCTGCCATTTTCTTTTCACGATTAAAAGTATGGTTTTATTTTATTTTTTCGGCTACTTCAAGTACCATTCGAGTTGAATTTTACTAATAATTTCTGACAATTTGTATTGCTGATTTTCTATAAATATGTATAGATGGCGCTGTTTATATAATATTAATACCATGATTTGAGCAGAATTTTGTATGCAATGGATTTAGTGTGTGTTGGTTTATTTTATTAGGGACGTCGAAAATTTTAACCTATTTTTAGACTTCAAAAACTTAAGGCTGACATTTGCTATAAAACGTTCTGTAAATAGAACTTAAAAAGATGAAATTTTTTTTATAAAAAAAGATCTGAAAATTAAAAAATAAACATATGGTAAATAATAAAAGTTATTATTATTATTATTATTTTTATTGTTACTAATATTTTATTCCATCTTAAAAATTTGAATTTATGAAGTCGGCGTCAAAGCAATAAAGGCTTTAGAAAGGCAGTATACACGTACATATAGACACTCATAGATAAATTTATTTTTGTGATTAAGTGATTAAGAGTTAGTTTGACGCCGACTTCAAAATGTCAAATTTTCTAGATCAAATAAAATATTATTTTTAATTTTTAGCGGTTTTTTTTTAACTCGGTTTTATTCTTTATAAAACTTTTTTTAGGGATAACATTTTTGTGATATATTCACGTCTACGCTACTGATTCGCATGCGTAAATTATCGTTTTTATCACCATCGAATAATACCATAAGAATTACTGAATGGATCGGATGACAAAATGCGTAATAAATCTTGATTTTGTGTCCCGATTTCTAGCTACAAAAGAATGTCAAGTTTCTCAACTTTGCGTTCTTGTTGTGACCATAGATGAAACCCAGATAGGGCTGAGAAAAGTGAATAATTTGATTACACTTGCGGTAGAAAAAATGACTATATTGTTAAGCGCCTGATCACTATCGCCACGAAATTTGAAAGGAGCCTGATTAAGACAATTACTGTGAATATGACGTTAATTTGTTAAAATTAGATGAATGTGGACCACATAGAAACACACGTTTACATATCGAGTGGGTTTATATTAAGACAGTTATATATAGCTATTCAAAATGTTTTAATATTTGTTAAGAGACTGGAATGAATGAATGAATAGTTCAGCAAATAAACTTCACAAAAATTAGAATGCACGCCATTTTTTTTTAATTGCGCCCGCTAAAAACTCTTTAGAACTAGCTAAAGTTTCCATTGCTTGACCCTTTCCAATTATAAGCAAAAAAATGCAAAAAAGTTGGTAACATCCGTTTTTGCCAATACCTACCTAAATATTGCAGAAAATTGTGAACGCGTCCCCGGACCAATATTATAATAATTTCTCTTTAACATATTTTCCAAACAGGAAGAAAATTATTGAATTTTCTTTGCCTGATATTTTTACCTTTACAAATTAAATATTATAGTATTTTTTATAAATTTGTTGGCTTTGTCCGTGTAATACTAGCTTCCTTAAAGAGTCTGCTACAATAGGATTGCTTTAAAAACTCCAGTGTGTTTAAGTGGTTAATAATCATTAGTATTGTTTATTATGTTTTTTAGTCCTTTATCGGAATTCTCAAGAATCTCATGCAATTGTTAAAGAAGGCCAATTCGCAAAACGGAACGCAACATAAAATAAAATAATAAGACAAAGATGTTAGAACAAAAACTAACATATTTAAGTAAAACAATTCTACTTACTTTTTTATGTTTGTATAAGTCAAAATTTATGTATTTTTAATAGAAAGTAATGACATTTTTATATATATATATATATATATATATATATATATATATATATATATATCTTAGTCCTTCACGGATGTCGTTCTGAAAAGAACGGTTTTGCTGACGTTTCGCCAAAATCACATTTGGCATTTTCGAAGCTTTCTTTCTCACGTCCGAATAGAGACTAAAGTGTTGTTTTTTTTTTTTTAGAAGGGAAGACAGTGTGGGACTCGTTGCTCTGACAGGTTTCCACCTGTCGGAGTCAACAATACCCACTAAACCCCAACGGGCCCCCATCAGATGGACCATCATTGGGCTAGCCAAGGATCCTTCGATGGGGTTGATGCCGTCCTTTCGGGAGAAACTCCTATGAAGGACATGGTCCTCGCTGTCGTAGGGGGGGGGGGTCCTCACTTGGCAGGATGTTTTTGCCACCTCTCGATACTTGTAGTCATCTGAAATAAAAAATATTATTAGTAGGGAAAGTGTCGTCTTACCAGGGGGTGATATTTCTCTGTTGTCCTCCTTTCTTCTGTCCGGTTTGCCGCTGCTGTCCCATGGTCCAGTCTGCCATTGTCAGTGTCCGTCCGTCAGTATGCCTGGTGGTCTTCGAGTTTTTGGTCCTCTTCTGTGCCCTCAGCGACACTGCTGTTCCGTGATCCGGCAGTGTTGAGGCTGAGGTGGGGTGTTCTTATACCTCAGGTTCAACTGCAGCTCACGCCGGAGCCAGTTGAGGTACCTGGGATCCTCTTCTTTTACCTCAGGTTCAGCTGCAACTCACGCCGGAGCCAGCTGAGGTACCTGGGAATCCTCTTCTTGGAATTTGATGGCCACTTGTTGATACTCTTAGGGTTTCGGTGAGCAAGATCTAGTTCCTGAGGAGCACGGAGACTCAGAAATTTCGATTTGCCCACTTCCATCCTAGAGTATATTAGTGCAGGAGCCCGTGTCTAGGTCTCCTGTACCTTGTCCAGTTATTGCGTCTCGGAGCTAGCGGATCGTAGTCTACCAGGTCTCGTAGGTTTTTGTTGGGGTGATTTTCTGCTGCCCTGAAGGCTCGGGTGGCTTTTTGCCGCATGAAGTCTTCGATAGGTGTCCATTGAAGATCACGCTGCAGGTCCTCATTCCTGATAAACCATGGGGCGTTAGATGCCATCCTAATGAGTTTGTTTTCTGTCCTCTTTAGCTTCATAAGGTGGGATTTAGAAGCATATCCGAAGGATGTGGAGCCATATGTGAGTTGGCTCCTAGCTACCGTTTGGATCAGTAGTAGCTTGGTCCTCAGTCCCATTTCACTTTTCCGACAGAGCAGTGGATAAAGTTTACCCATCGCTAGTCTGGTTTTTGTCCTCGCTGCGTTGATATGGTTATTCCATGTCAAGCTTCTATCCATGGTCATCCCTAGGTACTTGGCCTCGTGTGACCAAGGGATCTCGACATCTCCAACTCCGATTCTAGCTCTTGGAGCCAGTCTCCTACGTTGGAATAGGATTGCTTGGGACTTCTGGGGGTGGATCTTAACCTTCCATTTGACACACCACTCATGAAGGTTATCAATGTCCTCTTGCAGTCGTCTGCCCATTAACCGGGTGCTTCTGCTTTGGTGTAGTATGGCCGTGTCATCAGCGTAAAGTGCCATTAAGCCCTCATCTCCGATTGGGACATCGTGAGAGAAGATGGAGTATAAGACGGGTCCCAGCACAGACCCTTGTGGTACTCCAGCTACTAGTCCTCTTGGAGCTGAATGAGAGTCATTCACCTTGACTGTGAATGATCTGTCATTTAGGTAGCTCCTGATAAGCTTTATGTTTCTTCTCTCGTATCCAGCCACCGACATTTTGTGGATCAGGCCTTGGTGCCACATTCTGTCGAAAGCTCTTTCGATGTCCAGGAAAACTGCTCCTGTGGCCTCTCTGTTGTTGAATCCTTTGGTGATATACTCTGTGGTTCTGAGTACCTTCTGCTCAGATGAGTGCCCTGACCTGAAGCCGAATTGTTCATCTGGGATGGCATCTAGTTTTTGGGACTCATATTTTAGTCTTCTGGCTATAGCACTTTCAGCTACTTTGCTTAAAGCAGAGAGTAGACTGATGGGCTTGTAGTTGTGTGGTAATGTCCTGTCTTTTCCTGGTTTTTCAATGACGATGACTTCTGCCTTTTTCCATGTGCTGGGGAAGTGGCATGTTCTTATTATGGAGTTTATGATGTTGGCCATCGCACTGTATCCTTTCTTGGGGAAGTATTTCAGCATCTTGTTGGTGATGCCGTCGGCTCCAGGGGCTTTCTTGACCTTCAGTTTCCTGATAATGTCTCGAACTTCCCCGGGTGAGACAGGATGTGGATTTTGTTGAGGTAAAATCCATGCATCCAGGTCTCTAACTGAGTCGTGGACCTCTTCGGTGAGCTCTTCGTCTTCCTCTGGGTGTTGGTTTAGCTAACCTTGTTGGACTATGGCATCCGCTAAGGCTTCAGCTTTGTCCTCGTCGGTGTAGATTGGGCCATTTACACCTTGGTGTGGAGGGATAGGACGTTTGTCCATTCGAAGAGCACGTTGCATCTGCCAGGCTGTTTGGTGATGCGTGTCTAGGGATCACAGTTTTTCCTGCCACTTGTTGTTTCGGTGTTCTTGTAACCGGTTTTTCAAATTTTGAGAGTGTCGGTTTAGAGCAGTCCTGTCCTCTTCCACGTGGGATCTGGCGTAGATCCTGCGGAGGCGTCTGTTGATCCTGATCTCATCTCTGAGATTTTCAGGAAGCTCCTCGGTTTGTCGATGCCTGCTTATGTCTTCCACTACTGTATTTTCATGGAAGGCATTCAGGATGGCTGTCTCTAGACGTCTTACGGCCTCATCTAGTCCCTGAGGAGCGCGGATCTCAGGGATTTCGATTGTAGCTTTCAGTTGTCTTTGATAGGCCTTCCAGTCGGTCGTCTTCTTGGTGTGGCGATTTACTCTGTTGAGGTTTACTCCTAATTGCAGGAGTACCGGGTTAAGTATTGGTGACTACGACACTTCTTTTTATACCCCCACCTGGGGCCGAAAGTTATATCTGCGCGGCCGTTGGTCGTTATTTATGTTTTCCGGATGGTGCTGTTGTTGTTGCGCTAATTGTGCTTGAGTTTTTGCGATTTTGAATTTGTCGATTATTGTGTTCCATACTGTTGGTAGTTTCAATGATTCGTCCCTTTTATTCAAATCACCTTGTTTTTCAATTTCTATGGATTCACGGATTATTCTGGTCTTATAATGTTCTATATTGGCAATCCCCCTACACAGTTAAGATCAAACAAAGCACCAGAACAAGACCTAAATGCCACTCAACAAAGTGCGCTAACAAACCTTCGAAAAAATAATGATATCACAATCCTTCCAGCAGATAAAGGAAACACAACTGTGATAGGGATACCCAAGATTACGTACAAAAATACCGGATATCCTGCAAGACATTTGCTATAGGCCTGTTCCAAGAGACCCGACAACGTACCTAGAAAAAACAACTAAAAATAAAATAAAAAGTTCACCAATAAGCCCCGAAATTAAAAAAAAAAAGTCATACCACGGGAAAAGTCGAGAAGATGTCCTAAACTCTATGGTTTACCAAAAATACACAAACCAGGGGCGCCCATCAGACCTATTGTTAGTGCTGTTAATTCGCCGTTGGAGAAATATCTTTCTGAAATCATGCAACCAGCTGTCGAAAAAGCTGATTCATTTGTAAAAAACTCGGAGCATTCCACCAGAATTATACGAGACATCGTTCTTGAAAAAGACGATATCATAGCAAGCCTAGATGTCAAATCGTTATATCCAAGTATTCTTATTGACGAAGCATTGGACAAGATTGCTATGAACGAGGGTTTCCAGGGACATATAATACAACTCTCGGAGCATTGCCTTAAAAATACTTATTTTTCATTCAACGGGCAAATGTATAAACAAATGGATGAGGCTCCAATGGGGTCCTAGCTATCACCAGTAGTCGCGAATTTATTTATGATATACTTCGAGAAAGAAGCTCTTGAGAAAGCAAGTTTAAAGCCCAAATTATGGATTCGTTATGTGGATGACATATTTATTATATGGCAACATGGTCATGGAGAGCTCGAAAAATTTCTGACTCAAGTAAATTCAATCCACCCCAGAATACAATTTACTCTAGAGTTAGAAGAAAACAACAAACTACCATTTTGAGATGTTCTGGTCACAAAACTGCATAACGGACATTTCGAATACACCGTGTACAGAGAACCAACAGATACAGACAGATATTTAAATGCAAGATCACATCATCACCCAGCGCAAATCAAAGCTGTGGCAAATACCTTAATATCCAGGTCCATGCGATTAACTGAAACACAGACGAGACAAAACAAACTTAAGGTAATATCTAGTGCTTTAAAGAAAAATGGGTAAACAAATCGCACCATAGAGAAAGCTATTAATGTACAGGGTGTCCGAATTTGGTTGCAAAAGCAGGGTATCTCGCTTATTTTTAAAGATAGAACCTTGCGGTTTTCACGAACCTGAGCTAATTTTTTGTGAAACTCATGAAGCCGTAAACCAAATTTTCATAGCCTTCTTCGTTTATGAGATACAGGGCGAAATAGAAAATTTTGCATTTTGAGTTATCCTTTAACTTAACGCACAGGGAAAAATTGCTGCTTATGCAGATTTTTACGCTGGATCCAGTGGCGTAGTCATATTTTTCATTTGAGTTGTTATTTTTTAGATATGACCCAAAGTTGTGTTTTTTTAAATTGGACACAATGTATATTTGTCCAGAAATTGATTTGTCCTTTTAAAAGCTTCTCAAAAATATATAATAGTATGGGTCTATTTTAATAAACAACAACAAAAATCCTAATTTTTATAATTATCATCCCAAATTTTGCAGTAGGCCATGCAAAACGATGCCGTTTTCTTTTGTTTTCTTGGAAGCAAATGACATTTCCCAATTTTGTACGCGTATATAAAATATACCGCTAGTTTTTTGTATTTATTTATTGTGTAAAAATATATTTTTATTATTACGGAAGAAAACCAAACTTTCGAACATTATGAAAAGTACGATATATTAGCTTGTTTTGTATTAGGTAATGAAAATGTTGAAGCGGCTTCTGAGATGTATTTTAACAGGTAAATAGTTAATTTTTAGGTATGTTGAAATACTATTGCTTAATTTTTATTTAGATATCCAGAAAGGAGGCAACCTAATATATCCACTTTTTATCGGATAAAAAATAATTTACTTAATCACGAAGAAATTTTATTCAAATGAATGTATCAAACCTCCAGGTCGTGTAATAACTGTTTATCAAATATTTGCAAGAAAATCGGGATTTAAAGCTGAGAATATGTCCTCTAAATTTTTACGGTTTCGGCCAGTCACGTAATGAGAAAATCCAGCAACTGCAAACTACCCCTACAAACCGAGTCGTCAACACACCAATTAGATAGCACAAGTTCTGCTGCAGAATCCGTTGCTATAACTGAGAAAAAATTTGCTACACTAGATAAAGAAAACTGTCCAACTGAAATTGCAGCTGCTGGACCGAGTCGATGAATTCAAAGACCAAACATGATGCTGGTGCCGTATCTGAAAAATTCTCACCTGGACCATCCTGCTCCAAAAAATCAACAAATAGCTTCCATACAAATTTAGGCTTGTGCAGCACAGAAATAATCAGCAGCTCACCTTTTAAAGATCATTTGTTAGAAGAGGAAGAAAAGAAAAGAAAAAACCGAAACGAAAACCTGCCATTTAAGAAACCTAAGGCAAGTCCAAAGAAAGTCGAATCCTCCAAAGAAAAAAATGTGGAGCTGCCCTCTGTGCCATGAAATATTTAATTGGTTTGAGTGCATAAGATGCGATATGGTTATATTTGAGATTTTGTAAGGATTTTAGGTTATATTTTGATTTAGTTTTTAAGTTATGTATTTGAAATACCAAAGAGTTTAAATTAAAAAAATGTTAATAGTAATGTTGTTATTTTAGTTTTTAAATGTAAATTAACGCTAAGTGCGCACTCTTACAGCACTCTACCCTATATTTGTCCAGAAATTGATTTGTCCTTTTAAAAGCTTCTCAAAAATATATAATAGTATGGGTCTATTTTAATAAACAAAATCAATTTTTATAATTATCACCCAAATATTTCCGTTTTCTTTTGTTTTCTTGGAAGCAAGACATTTCCCAATTTTGTACACCGCAGGTTTGTGTAAAAATATATTTTTATGTGTCCAAACTGCATTATGAAAAGTACATATTAGGTTTTATATATATAAAATTTTATATATTTAGTTAATTTTTAGGTTGAAATACTATTGCAATTTTTATTTAGCCAATCGCTATATAGAATATATTTTTTTATCGGATAAAAAAGAATTTACTATAATCACGGACATTTATCAAACTTGAAAACATATAATAAAGAAAATCGATGTTCCTCTAGCGCAAATTAACGAAATTTATTTTGCAGCACAGCAGACGGTAGCTCCTGCACACAATTATGGTTAGAGATTTTGAAAGGAAGGTTATATGGTCAGACGATTATTTCACAATAGGACAATCAATATTTACCAATTTGGTCAAATGTGTCCTGCTTCATATTAGGAACACATATAAAATTTTATATATTTGAGGGAAATCTATATAAAGAAATTTTAGAGGCAGCTGTACCTGAATTACTTGACGATGTTCCTCTAGCGCAAATTAACGAAATTTATTTTCGATTGCACACAATTCTGGAATGACGAGATTATTTCTGGACAATTTTTACTAAATGGACCTTTTCTATGGGGATATCTGGAAAATAGAATTTATAAAGGCCACTATGATAATGTCCAAGATTTAGGAAATGCAATAAGAGAAAATTTTCGCTATTTACAAAATCATCCCGTTATTTTGCTTAATTCCCTAAAACGAATACGAAAATTGTGCGAAGCATGCATAGAACAAAATGGAAATCAGTTTGGACAGTTCTTTTGATTTCCTTAGTTACTGTAGTTCTTATACGACAGTTGATTTTTGCTGAAAGGCTTGTTACATAATAATTTATTACTGTTTTGTTCTTGTGTTGCATAAAATGTAGGTAGGTGGTACTTTTTTGGTGCGAAATTATCAATACATATTTTGATAAATAGATTTAATTACATATTTATTTTGATCTATTGTTAGGATGTAGATATTGTTAACGACTTTAAATAAAAGGCAGCATTGTTTTGCATGGCCTACTGCAAAATTTGGGCTGATAATTATAAAAATTAGGATTTTTGTTGTTGTTTATTAAAATAGACCCCATACTATTATATATTTTTGAGAAGCTTTTAAAAGGACAAATCAATTTCTGGACAAATATACAGGGTGTTCCATTTAAAAAAACACAACTTTAGGTCATATCTAAAAAATAACAACTCAAATGAAAAATATTACTACGTCACTGGATCCAGCGTAAAAAACTGCATAAGCAGCAATTTTTCCCTTTGCGTTAAGTTAAAGGATAACCGAGATACGAGGGGGATCCCAAAATGCAAAATTTTCTATTTCGCCCTGTATCTCATAAACGAAGAAGGCTATGAAAATTTTGTTTACGGCTTCATGAGTTTCACAAAAAATTAGCTCAGGTTCGTGAAAACCGTATCTTTAAAAATAAGCGAGATACCCTGCTTTTGCAACCAAATCCGGACACCCTGTACAGGGTAACCGAACAACCAACAACAAAAATTATGAACCGGAAAAGCAACAAGTAGTCTTACCATATGTAAAAGGAACAACAGAGAGAATCGGAAAAATTCTTAGAAAACACAACATACAAACAATACACAAGCCATCAACAACTATAGGTAAACTACTTGGAAACTCAAAAGATAAAATCAAACTGGAAAACCACAGAGTATACAGCATTCCGTGCCAAGACTGTGAAAAAATGTACGTGGGGCAAAATAACAGGAGAATATCGGCAAGAGTGGAGGAGCATAAACTCAGCATCAGAACAAACAAACAACCTCAGCTTTATTCCTACATCATCAGGAAACCGGCTATAAAATAAATTTCGATGGGTGTAAGGAGATTGCCAATATAAAACATTATAAGACCAGAATAATCCGAGAAGTTATAGAAATTGAAAAATAAGGTGATTTGAATAAAAGGGACGAATCATTAAAACTACCAACAGTATGGAAGACAATAATCGACAAATCTAAAATCGCAAAAACTCAAGCACAATTAGCGCAACAACAACAGCACCATACGGAAAACATAAATAACGACCAACGGCCGCGCAGATATAACCTTCGCCCCGGGTGGGGTTATAAAAGGAAGCCTCGCAGTCACCAACATTTCAGTCTCTATTCGAACGCGAGAAAGAAAGCTTCGAAAATGCCAAATGTGATTTTGGCGAAACGTCAGCAAAAAACTGTTCTTTTCAGAACGACAGTAGTGAACGGATGTACACCCGGAATGAAAACACATACAAACATTTCATTTTTTAACGTTCGGAGTTAGATGTTATGTTGTTTTACGGATAATTCCGTTATTTATTAGAGTATGTTTTATCATTTTCCTCTTGGGATATTTTTTGTCAAAAGTGTACAATTTTGAAACAATTTTTAAGCTTTATCTGCAGAAAATATACCTTTTCATTAATTTTATATAATACCAAAACATTTTATAGAATTTAAATTTTTTTAAACTGAATTTGGGAATTTTCTATTTACAAGGCCAGAATTTGGGGGATTTTTGAGTCTCTTCTGGGGGAATTTATCAAAACGAACTAGCAACCCTGCCTGCATATTTGCGATATTACCAGTAACAGTCAAAGGTAGGAAATAGAAAATTGATGAATTTGCTTGTTGACATATAGGCATGGAGGTCCAGGAAAAACTTGTCCCACTTGTTTTATGTATTGTTTTGTTAATTATTGTTACCTACTTTTTTTACTATTTATTGATATATGTATGAATAAAATACAGATATTTAACAGATGACCCCAAAATTAAGAAGTTCTATTTAAAATATTTTTGTATTTGCAATCTATATAAATTCTACTAAAAGAAGAACATAATATAGTGTTTCGTTTTAACTAAAGCTAATTCAGTATGTTTTAATATAACGTGAATTAATATTAAAGTTAATAAAACTTGACGTTTCTTGTTCCAGAATTGTCAGTATTCGATTGTGGTAAAAACAGGCAGTTTAGCTAATTAAATTAACATTTTCGTGCCAAAGAATGATATTCACTTGATTGTAAACTATGCAGGTAGCAGGTGAATTAAGATGTAATAAATCACTATAAAAACATACAGCTTCTTCAGATTTCGTCGATCATATCTGCCTATGCAATACCTGCAAGTGCAAATCGCAACATGGCAATTTATTCCTTTAGTGACGTACATCTGATAAAAGTCATAGGAATAAGTCTATGGTAGAACACGGGTATCTTGACGTGTGATCTTCGGTACTGGTATCCAACCAACCAACGGTATTATTTGTGGCCTTAGCTTGAAAATCGATGTAAATTGCAGTTCTTTATTTTAGAATAGAGGCTTTCGCCTATAGGCCTATATCTTGCTCTGATTTGGCGTGTCTATATTTTCACACGTAAAAATAGCATTGTCGATTTGTTTTAATATTCCTCAATCTAGCTTATAGATTATTTCCTCTCAATGTAGACTATCGTAATCAAACAGTAAAAAGTAAAAAATCGCTTTCAGTGTCCCATGTGTTCCATTGTTTTTATATATAGGATGTAATATGAGACAATGTTTTTTTGCAAATTTTTGGAACACCCTGTAGAACAACGTAACTACAGTAAAATAGTAAACAGTAATTTATACTTTAGACCTATCTTTTAGGATTATTTTGGCTTTTAATTCATTGCTCTATATCTATCTTTAAAGGAGATAAAATGTTGAAGTTCAATATTGCATTTGTACCATATTATCCATACAGACTAAACAAGTCTATAAAAAGATCTAGTAGCCTTGGAAATTAAAACTGTCAGAGGGCTATTTGTGTCTTGTTAGCGTATTTTGAGATGCCAAATAGATGTCAAATGATTAAATAATAAAATCTGCGCCATTCAAACTTGTATCAATAGTTATAATGGCTAGACAAGTAACTCCAGAGAATGTAGAACTTATTGCTTTAGTAGATGAAGGCAATAGTGTTAGCTATGCTGCCAGAAAAATAGGTATACCAGAAGCGATAGCCAGAAGAGCAAGACAAAGATTTCTTGAGACTGGACAGTATACAAGAACGATCGGGTCGATGTCCTAGATGCACCACAAATATCGATGACAAGTTTATTGTCCTTCAAGCAGCTAGGAATCGATTTCAGAATACGACGATGACCAACAGACGCCTACAAAAGGTACGTGGTACTGTCATAGATGATTTCAGCGCCCGTCGAAGGTTGAAAGAAGTAGGGTTGAAAGCAAGGATTACAGCGACCGGTCCAAAATTTCTTCGCGAGCATCGAAGAACTCGCATGAATTTCGGTAATCAGCAAGTGCAGTGGGATGAGGAGCAGTGGTCTAAGGTTTTATTTTCTGATGAGTCATGCTTCAGTTTGAAATCATCTAATGGAAAACAGAAGGTTTGAAGACAGCCTGAGGAAAGATACGAATAAGTAATGTTTTTAGAAAAAGAAAGTTTTGGGGGTTGTTTAGTGACGGTATGGGTACGGAATTTGCTTGTTTGCTACCAAGAAATTCTTTAAATGTTTGACTTATTAGAGCGATATGTTATTCCGTTTGCCCACCTTATAGACCAAGACTTTATTTTAATGCATGACAATGCGCGACTCCACGTTGCTGTATTGTAACTAGGTATTTGGATAATAATGGTATAGAATGCATGGCCTGCGAGAAGCCCCGACTTAAACCCAATAGAACATTTATGGGACCAACTGGGACAATGCTTAATAAAACGTATACCACAGAATTTAAAAGAACTTGGCATGGTGCTTGCAGAAGAGTGGAACAATATTCCACAAGAGGCTATTTAACGTAAGAAGTATGCCAAAGCGTGTAGAATTAGTAATTAGAGCTGAAAGTGGAAATACCAGATATTAGTTATTTATTTTTTAGTCCTAAGCTGGAATTTGTAATTAATCTTTATTTATTTACTATTTATTTATCTACTTACTTGAAAACTTGTAAGTCTGTATGGATAATGTGGTAAAAATACAATGTTTTATGTTAAACATTGTATTTCCTTTAAAAATAGAGACTGAGCAACGAATTAAAAAAAAAACAGAACATTTCGAAACAAGCAAATTATCATCCTTATACAATTGTTTTTGTTCAAGAACTTAATGAGTATGACTCGACATGCGTAATGAGTCCTCCAGAAATATGCAAAACTTATAAAACTTATAAATATTGATACAGATTTTGCGCGAAGTAGTACAGTCATTGGATTCAAGAGGCACAAGCTGAGCACGGGATTTCAGGACCCTTCTTCTTTGAAGATGCGTTAAATGGGGAGGAGTTCCAGCTTTACTGTTATATATATTCTGGTGAAGAAGATCCAGATGTTCCTGTACGAGGTATATGACTGCAACAGAACGATGCTCATCGTCTTTATGCCGCACCGGTATAAAAACATCTTAATGCCGTAAAGGTAGGTTGGAAGACGGGGGTAATAGAATGTCCACCAAGGTTACTCAACCTCAATCTCGGTATAAAAGCCAATTTTACACACCCTGTATTAAGTTAAAAAACTATTTGGTCTAAAAAAATGTTTTAGAGTGAAATGATCTGAGTAGTCAAAAGTCGAGTATAATCCTTGAATTTTATGTACGTATACCTCTGTCACTTCACACTTATCTCAACATCATTTTTTTAATAATGTGTGTTTAAAAAAGCTTCATACTTTGGCTATTCATGCAATTGCCAGTTAAATATATCGATTGGAATACATTAAACGGAACACTATTCGGGCCTGATTGCGAGTCAGTTGAGCGTGTATAAAATAATTATCGGCCTGCCAATAAGCAGATGGTAAGGCGCACTTTGTAATAATTACACAGAGAAGTGAACTGTTAAATTCCAGGCCGTTTGTAAATATTCGTGTAAAATAGATCCTTGAAAAGACTTGCAAAAATCCCTCTAAAAGAAATGTTGGGTCGGATCTGAAAGCAACACGAGGAATAGTTTTAATTTTTGGTGTTTTCTGCACTAAGTTACGAAAAAAAGATATAATAATAATTAACATAATATGAGGTATCATAATCGAAAAAACATGTAGTATTATATTACTATGTAGAGTGTTAGATAGTGTGGCAATAGCAATACATATTTATAATACCGTGACAAAAAATTTGGACCTCGCTCGGAAAAATAGTCGCTTTACTCTTTGTTGATACGATTAGAACTCAAAAAAGTTAAAAATTATATAAATGGTCTTTTAAGAATAGTTTTGAAAAATATATTTCTAGTGTTTTGTATATATACAGGGTATAGACTATGTAAATTAATATTATACACGGTAAATCGGAAAGTTATTATTTGATAAATAGAACATCATATACAGTGTGTCCCCGAATGGACGTATCGATAACTGTAAACGTAATTATCTCGCATTTTAGGTGAAAACGTCATTCTTCATAAAAGTTTTGCTTGTTTAAAAAGTTCGAATGTTGGAAGTTAGTTGTACAGGTTGTTCAAAAATTATAATAATCTAAAATGACCTCAATGGAACATTTTTATATTTATTGAAATATTTTATAAAAAAAAGTTTTGAAACTCGAAAAGTATTATTAAAATGTAAATTAGTTATACAGGTTGTCCAAAAATTATAAAAATCTAAAATTACTTTAAGAGTAAAATGCCCTTATTTTTATAGTTAAAAAAATGTTCATTTTGAAAGAAATAACAGTCTAGATAAAAAATTAGCTCAACTTTGAAAAATTTCCCATTTCCACAATAAGTTTCTTGGGTAGGAATATGTTTAGTTTAAACATTTATTATATTTGGTCTGAAATAAAAAAAAGGAATTTAAAACTTCAATTATTTTTCAAATAATCTTTTTATAAAAAAAATTCAAAAATTATAAAAATAAGGACACTTTACTCCTTAGAACATTTTAGATTTTTTCTTATTTTTGGATAACCTGTATAATTAATTCACATTCCAACATTAGTTTCCGAACTTTCAAGGCAAGCAGAACTTTTTATGAGGTAAAATTTTCTCCTAAAATGCAAAATAATATGGTTTACAAGTATAATTACGTCCTTCCGGTCACCCACTATGAAACCGTCCAACTTAAACAGCAAAAAATGTGTGTATTTAAAACAATACCGTTGAAATGCAAGAAAATTCAAGAATATGCTTGCAAAACAATTAAAATTAGGCTGAAGAAGCTTTTTTTAGAAAAAATTTAATTTTACCTTTTTATGTCTATTTATTTATTAAGTTTTAGTCTACAGATCAGAAGTTTTCAAGTTAAAGTTTTGTATGTCTCAAATTAAATAAATAAGCACTGGAGTTCCTGTGTGTTATTTTTCTAGAATCACGTTAACCATTGTTATGGTAAACAAAAAGCACCACCAATACTTCATACAGAATCAGAAATACAAATTTTCAAAACCTAAAATGATTAAGATAATGAACTTCTCGAACCAACTTCATTCTGAATAATTATTGAAACATTTATATTAAATGATCAATTATTTCTGGAGTAATCCCTCAACATAATTAACCAGGATAACTAATATTAAATAAGCATCATATGCACAGAAAATGAGCAATACAAATTTTCAAAAATTGAAATTATTCGTTTAAATAGGCTTTCTGTCGGTATACAGCCTGTTAACCATATAAAACATTACATTTATTTCAGATCTTCTCTGTTTTCATTTTCGATCCCCTCAATGGCAAATCGAAGTATCTCCATTTTAGTCAAACAATCCCGGATTAATCGATGTATAGGGTGGCGTTTTTTCAACATTCATGAAGGATTTTGATATACAGAGCAATTTTCAGATTTTGCCATTTTTGAATACCCTATCTTGGTTAATAATCAAAATAGAAAAACACTTTAAGTTAATACATTTTTATTTATCTTCTGGTTGCTTTTTTAATGGGACACACTTTTCATCAATACCATACACTTATTCTTTTTTTCAGTAATGAAGTTAAGATTCAATATTTTAAATTCCCCTAACAACTTATTTTTAAAAAAAGTCATAAAAATGTAAAACGATTATTAATTAATTTATTATTATTTATTGAATAAATAACCGATAACAGAATAACATTTTCTTCCTAAAAATCAAGTTATTAACTTTTTTATTTTGAATAGAACTCCCTGTATATATGATATTATGAGTCTCAAAGGCTACGTTTCTGATATATTGGCCTTAATCTTTAAGATTTGATATATACTTATAGTGATTTAACTAAGACATTTAATCGAAATTAAAATACCTGCGCCAAATAATTTTCTAGTTGTGTATTATTTGATTTTAAGTATTTTATTTTTAAAAGTAAGAAATGGTGCTGCTGTGTTTAAAAAAGTTTTGAATTTTGATAATTTTCTTATATATCTTTTTTTAAATGTAACCCCTATTTCAAATTTAAATAAGGCAACGTAAAGCGAATTTAATAATATATAATGATTGATTTCTGAGTCAACTTATCCTTGCGTTCAAGGCCAACTTAGGTAATTTAATTAGATCTTTTTTAGAAATTGAATTAAAATTATCGTTGAAAAAATAGTGATTACATTTTAACTTTTGTTTGCAAAACTTTTTTCTAATTTAAAAATAACCGAGATATTTCCATTTAAAAAGTTATCTGGATTACCTAGAGGGTGTCCCATTTTCGAATGGTTTACGGGGTCTCTCGCTTATGAGAAGAGATAGAGAGATGCGATTTCCGAGGCACCGTGCTACTTTTTTTACTAGAGATGTCATAAACAGATCTTAGCTAACCGTCACAGTTTCTGTGCTACAGGGTGATTTTGAAAATTTGTCGTTTTCAGGCACCCCCCGTACCTCAGCTATTTTAAAACTTATTGTAAATGTTAAAACGAGTCTCTATAGAACTTTTCTGGTAGAATCCAGTGGCGTACTTAAATTTTTTCGAAAGGTCATACTTTTTGAGATATTGACATAATTTGCCTTCTTTTAAATGGGCCACCCTATATATTTTCCTCTTATGATATCAGGCTCACTCAACGCTTTATAAATATATATATATATATATATATATATATATATATATATATATATATATATATATATACGGGTGTCAACGATATCGTTTTACATGATGCCATTCAATTGCTTTTTAGGTTAGGATTTTTTTATTTGGGTCAACGAAATATGGTATTAAGACACATATTTTTCATGAAAAAACAATTGAATATTACTGCCAGTTTTTCCGATATCAGAACCAAGTTAAAATTTCAAATGGAACCCTGTATATTATTTTACATAGTGTGATAGAGCTTAGAATTATCTTTTCAATGACATATCACACGTTATATTTTTTTTCAAAATGGCGAACCAGGAAGCGCTTTTTCAAAATTCAATATGGCGGTCGTTTCCCGATACCGATGAAATTTTTTGTTTAACAAATTATTAAAATATTAAACAAAATCGGGTTTTCAATGGATTTTAATCAAATTTAAAATCAAATTTTTAATTTATCACAAAATGGGATAAGTTTAATTTTTTCTCTAAAATGTGAACTTTTTCTTAAATTTTCTCAAAGATTTTAAATAGAAAGTTGTATTTATTAAATATTAATATTAAAGTATATCTTATTAGCTACACGAAACCGCATAACAAGCCGTATTTTTGCTTTTTGTTTCAGAAAAAATTGACAAAACCTTGCCGATATACATTTTTCCTAATACATAACATGAAACAAACACACACATATTATTAATCAGAAAATCCTGGAATATTTTTTATTGTTTATTGATAAGTAATTTTGTATTATTTTGACATCTTATGACTGTTGTCTTATTTTAGAAAAGCGAGAAAAAATCACAAGTAGTATTAATTTTATTTTACCGGTAGATACGGTGCAGTAACATGAAAGATGACTTAACTAAGATAAGTAGGCCTTGGAAACAATTGGATAGGGATGCCATTATAATTTTCATTAGATTTAACCAGAAACGTCAAAAGTACTGTTTTGTATCGACATTTCTGATAACTTTCGTTACATTTTTACACTGAGAAGTGGTTCTAGTTAATTTTAAAAATAAATATTATGGTTTATTCAAGAGAACATCAAATTGACATGCTCCTTATTTATGGGGAATGTCGCAAAAATTCAAGGGACACAGAGAGATTATACCAGGAACGCTTTCCGAATCGTGACGCTCCTTCACATGCATATTATCCTTGGCTAGTACAACATTTAAAAAATGAAAATAATGGTGGTGTCCATGCTAATGGCAATGATGGTTTCGTAGTAAGCGAAGAAGTGGAAACAAACGTTTTAGCGTACATCGAGTATGACCGTACAGCTTCCCTTCGTGAATTAGGCAAACAGTGCAATACGTCCCATGAAAGCGCCATAAAAATTTTAAAGAAACACGGGTTTAAATCGTTTAAGTATCAAATTCACCACCACCTATTTGAAAATGACTTCCAAAGACGACTTATTTATTGCAATTGGTTTTTAGATAATTATAGAATAAGTCCTGTGTTTCATCATAAGATTATTTTTTCGGACGAATCAAGGTTTACTAATCTAGGGATGTTTAATAGAAATAATTTTCGTTATTGGGCAAAGGAAAATCAAAGATTAGTAAGAGAAGATGCCTTCCAGGAACGTTTTGTAGTTAATGTTTGGTTAGGCGTTGTAGGACTAAGCGTTATTGGTCCAATATTATTCCATCAGCCTTTACTTGGCGAGATGTATTTGGACTTTCTCGAAAATGAAATTGAACATTTTATAAATAATTTGCAGCAAAATGATGATTTAGTTTACCAACAAGATGGCGCCCCTGCTCATAATTCAAGAATTGTTGCAAATTACTTGAATGAACGATTTGGTGAGAACTGGTTGGGAACCAATGGACCAATTCGATGGCCAGCGAGGTCGCCTGACCTAACCCCGCTTGATTTTTCTATATGGGGTCATCTGAAAGAAAAAGTGTATGCAACTCCTGTAATATCGTTGGAAATGTTAGAAAATAGAATAAGACGAGCTGTTGAGAGTATCTCAGAACAGCATTTACGAAACCTGCTAGCGGAAAATGTTGAGAGAGTTACACTATGCCAAGAACAAGGCGGACAGCGCATAGAACATTTAATTGAGTGACTTTTGTATTAATTGTGAAAGTTTGATTTTAAATTAGCATTAAACCCAATAAAAACCCCCATATTTGTTATTATGAAATTCTTAACTTGGTATTGTATATATAATTCAAAAATATCTTCGGTGTTAGAAAATGGCCGTCATAATGAATTTTGAACAAAAGCTTCCTGGTCCTCCATTTCGAAAAAAAATCAACTTGTGATATGTCATTGTAAAGGGAATTCTAAGTTCTATCAAACTGTGTGAAAAAATATACAGGGTTCTTTTTAAACTTCTTGACTTAGGTCTAGGTATTTCCGGAAAAACCGAAAGCCTACCGGTAAAATAAAATTAATACGACTTGTGAATTTTTCTCGATTTCCTAAAATAAGACAGCAAAAATCATAAAATGTCAAAATAATACAAAATTGCTTATCAATAAAAAATATTCCGAAATTTACTGATTAATAATATGTGTGTGTGGGTGTGTGTGTTTCATGTTATATATTACGAAAAATGTGTATCGGCAGAGTTTCGTCAATTTTTTCTCAAACAAAAAGCAAAAATACGGTTTGTTATGCGGTTTTGTTTTTGTTTTTTGTTTTTCTCAGTGTAAAAATGTAACGAAAGTTATCAGAAATGTCGATACAAAACAGTACTTTTGACGTTTCTGGTTAAATCTAATGAAAATTATAATGGCATCCCTATGCAATTGTTTCCAAGACTTACTTATCTTAGTTAAGTCATCTTTCATGTTACTGCACCGTATCTACTGGTAAAATAAAATTAATACTACTTGTGATTTTTTCTCGCTTTCCTAAAATAAGACAACAGTCACAAAATGTCAAAATAATACAAAATTACTTATCAATAAACATTAAAAAATATTCCAGGATTTTCTGATTAATAATATGTGTGTGTTTGTTTCACGTTATGTATTAGGAAAAATGTGTATCGGCAAGGTTTTGTCAATTTTTTCTGAAACAAAAAGCAAAAATACGGCTTGTTATGCGGTTTCGTGTAGCTAATAAGATATACTTTAATACTAATATTTAATAAATACAATTTTCTATTTAAAATCTTTGAGAAAATTTAAGAAAAAGTTCACATTTTAAAGAAAAAATTAAACTTATCCCATTTTGTGATAAATTAAAAATTTGATTTTAAATTTGATTAAAATCCATTGAAAACCCCATTTTGTTTAATATTTTAATAATTTGTTGAACAAAATTTCATCGGTATCGGGAAACGACCGCCTTATTGAATTTTGAAAAAGCGCTTCCTGGTCCGCCATTTTGAAAAAAATATATAACTTGTGATATGTCATTGAAAAGGTAATTCTAAGCTCTATCAAACTATGTAAAATAATATACAGAGTTCCATTTGAAATTCTTAACTTGGTTCTGATATCGGAAAAAGTGGCAGTAATATTCAATTGTTTTTTCATGAAAAATATGTGTCTTAATACTTATAATATTTCGTTAACCCAATTATAAATATCCCAACCTAAAAAGCAAATGAATGGCATCGTGTAAAACGATATCGTTGACACCCGGTATATCATAGTCTATATTTATTTTCATAAATAACACCGCAAAATGCATTCTTCAATTTTTTTACGTAAGCGGCCATGGATATTTAACCATCGTAATGCAAAAATCAAAATTTTATTTTATTTTATTGAAGGAATCATTTTTCATCATAAAAGTAAAACTATTAATACAGGAGTAACAAACTTATTTAATGGAATAATAATAAAAACATAACAGATAAACTTTAACAAAAGCTAAAAAAATATAATTTTCAAATGTTGTTCAAATTGCTCACATAGGTATCCTACATATCTGGCAAAGTTTTTGTATTATTTTTAAAGCGTTTTCAAATGTAAAAGATTGTATCTGGAATTGTTTTAATTGTTCTATATTGTCATATTGCCTTGCATACATTTTATTTTCAAAATGGCCCTACAAAAAAAATCTAGAACCGAAAGGTCCGGTGACCGTGGTGGCCATCGAACAGGCTCATTTGATCCTATCCATTTTCTTGGAAAATATCAGTTGAGCCAGTTTAGGATAATTCCTGCATTGTGGGTTGGAAGAATATATTATTCAGTTGGGCCAAAGGGATATGTAATAGCTATTTGAGTTTAGGGATTTGTAAATACCTATTTGAATTTAGATTTCCTTCAAAAATTGTATAACTAAAGCAGGAAACACTGAAGCCAAATTTCCAGAAGCGCGTATTGTGTCGGTTCAAATATCCTGAATTTGAAAAATGTGCGTCATCCCACCAAATAATTTTGTTGTGAAAATTATGATCTTCTGCTTTTATACTTAAAAACCAACTGCAGAACTCCAATCTACGCACAGCGTCACCAGGGTGCAAATGATGGACTAGTTTGAATTCATACGGTGTGAATTTATGTTTTTTTAGGATACTTTGCGTGGATTTCTGCATCCCTATATCTTTTTCAATTTTTCTACATGATATTTGCAGGTTTGCTTGAATAAGAGCTAAAACATTGACATTAGATTCCTCGATATCTTTGTTATAGGCTTGTGTTAGAGGCTTGCAAACAGACCCATATTGACGTAGATTTAATTTAATTTTTTTTAAATATCCTCTTATCTTCTGTCTGTCTTCTTTCAGAATATCTGTAACAAAATTATCGCAAAAATAAATTCCAAAATACGTATTTCGATGATAAAAATTTACTTACCTGTTATGATAAAGCCTGATCAGCATTTTCATAAGGCAATATGAAATTACGCTTTAACAGTCAATGTAACAGTAATAGCAAGAACATCAATAACAAAAACAACAATAACAATAATGGATAATAATAAATAACAATAATTAATTAGAAGATCGGAATAACAATATCTGTAATGACATAGCAGGGCGAGGATTTTGTTCCCGGCATTGCAATGGTTAAATATCCATGGCCGCCTACGTAAAAAAATTGAAAAATGCATTTTTGGGGTTATTCATGGAAATAAATACAGATTGTGATATATATTTTTAAAGCGGTTAGTGAGGCTGATATCAGAAGAGAGAAATAATAGGTTGTCCCATTTAAAAGAAAGCAAATTATGTCAATATCTTAAAAAGTATGACCTTTGAAAAAAATGTGAATGCGCCACTGGATTCTACGGAAAAATGTCTGTAAAGATCCGTTTTCATATTTAAAGTAACTTTTAAAATAACCTAGGTACGGGGGGAGAGGGTGCCAGAAAACGACAAATTTTCAAAATCACCCTGTAGCACAGAAACTATGGCGGTTAGCTGTCTATGGCATTTTTAGTTTCAGGGAAAAGTAGCACGGTGTCGCGAAAACCGTATCTCTCTATCTCTACTTACAAGCGAGAAACTCCATAAAACCTACGAAAATGGGACACCCTGTACATACGTTTTACGTTATCTAAAACTGGGGTTAACTACTGAAAATATAATATTTCTTTAGTACTTAGCCCGTTTTAGGATACATGCTCTCTGGCATTTAGAATACATTTATCCGAAAAAGTAAAAAACAATTTGGGCACTTAGCAAGCTTATGCATTCCACTCTTCAATTGCACAGAATGTATAATACCTAAAAGAGAGAAATTTCATAACCGAGCTCGAGTTTTTGTATTTGCGATGCAATAAACGCCGCTGATCATGTCTCAATACTTTTTCTAGACCGGGCGAAACAATGAAGTATGCACCACGCCAGCTATTGTGACTAACCTATAAATAGCGCCATTCGCAATGCATTATTTATCTTCGAATAGATTCGATTGTAGTCGATAAAAAAAATCCCCAACAATAGATGGCGAATAATTGGAACGGGCGGAAAGCTAGAAGGTTCGATGATCTGCCTACGGTATGAATCCAATTCCGTAAGGGTTTTATGAATATGTAAGACACCGATAATTTTATTCCATTATTTTAGAAAATGTAAATAAACTGATCAACAGTTTCCATACAGTCATCCTAAATTATTTTTTTATCTAGACGTTAATTTCTTTAATATTCTTACATCATTACTATTAAAATGTTTGCAGCATAGTATTTAATGTAAGAAATATTGTATTTTTCTTTCTTCGTCCAGTTGTCTAAGGATCAATTTAAACTTGAAAAATCCAGCCTTTGTCAAAGCCAAAAGGATTTATTACCAAAAAAATATACATATTTTATACTTCAAAATGCCTCTACGTGAAATAGGCCTAAAATACCACAAACAACAACAAAACAACATCCCCATAAAGTGTGGGAAAAATATCTTTATGAAAATGAAAGCAAATTCGATCTATAGCATACCAGTGGAGCAAGGGGAGGAAAGACAAAAATCTAAATGCGAAACGCGCGTCCAGAACGTAACAAATTGGGGTGTAGTGTGGTTAGAACTCTTGTATTTTGATCCAGGAAATATCAGTCAATGTATCTAGTATTTTATCAACTAAATTTCACTCTGCGCTCCAAGAAGGCTTTTCTTGACACTTGAATAAAACTTACTCAGCGTAAGAGCTTTAATATTCCACAATAACTGTACACCGACAACAGCAAAATATTTATGGAAGTTACTTGTTTTGTGCCAAGGTACTCTGAAAATGCCAGCGTTTCGCGTATTGTGAAGATGCTAAAAAGTTGCGAATAATTTATTTAAATAGGACGGCATACCTGATTGAATAATTTTATAAATAAAAGTGTACTTTTGCAATTGTCTGCGCCTCTCCATGTTTAAATGAAATTTAGATTTAAATAATGGATAATTTGGTTTCGATATGCCGATATACCTCTGAATAGACCTAGAAAGCTCCAAAGTTAAGGGATTAGAATATACGATATCTCCGTAGTCGAGCAACGAAAGAATAAGACTATCGCAAAGATAATATTTTGTTTTACTACTAAGGACATTTTTGTATTTATAAAAATTTCTTAGGTGTAAGTAGGCAATATTTAATTTATTCTTAATATAGGTCCCAAAGCTAAGGGTAGAATCAAACGTTAACCCCAATATTTTGACTTTATTTACTTCATTAATCTCAATATTAATAATCTCAGACATATATCTTAAAGTATTCGAATTACCACCATAAAATTTTTGTTTGACTTAGCATGATTAATTTTTAAATTATGATATATTCAACTATAACTAAAATAAGAAACAAAATTGACGGCCATTCGGGCAAAATATTCTGCCTGTAGTAAGCTTATTCAAGTATAGGGTCCAAAAATAATGAACCATTATACTGACAAAGCCTTTAAGTGCTTTCCATCATCTCTACCAGCATAATTGACGACGTTTCGTCCTATATGGGGCTCATCAAGCCAATGCAGCCGTGTGGTAGAGATGATGGGAAACACTCAACGGTATGTTGAATATAAACGATGAAAATATTAGGCAGTGAGATATTATAATCCATAGAGTAAAGAGGTGCTACCTATGGGAACAAATGCGAGGTTTGTAATTAATACCTCAAGTAATGTTTAAAAACATTAAACTAAGCGCGGTATACTCAGGCACATCTTTACTCTATGGGTTACAATATCTCACTGCCTAATATTTTCATCGTATATATTCAACATACCGTTGAGTGTTTTCCATCATCTCTACCACACGGCTGCATTGGCCTGATGATCCCCATATAGGGCGAAATGTCGTCAATTATGCCAGTAGAGATGATGGAAAGCACTTAAAGGCTTGTCAATATAATGGTCCATTATTTTTGGAGCCTATACTTGAATAAGCTTACTACAGGCAGAATATTTTGTCCGAATGGCCGTTAATTTCTTTCTTATTTATGTATCTACGGACGTTAATACTTTTGTTTTATAACTGGAATGTCTGATCTAATTTTTTGTTTCGAATTATCAATAAAAGGCATGTAAATTTGGGAATCGTCAGCATATTGTTGCAATTGCGAATCCTCAATATAGGTGTGCATATCTGCTATATAAATCGTAAATAGGAGGAGTCCCAATATAGAGCTCTGCGGTACACCGGTTTTCAATTAAACATATATGGACTGTTTGGTAATATTATTGTTTAAGACTGAGTGAAATCTCTTTTCAATGTAAGAAGCATAGTATGATTTATTGTACCAAACAGCACAGCCATGGATGTACACTGTTTTCCCCCCTTATGATACCTTATATTATTTAACATACTTACGAGACTTAATTAATGGTGCTATAGTTTTATCGAAATCCGGTTGGGTGTCTGGAATTACATCTAATTGACAAAATTATAAAGCTGTTTGTGTTTGTCTTTTTCTAGAATTTTGAAAACTACTGACGAGATGGTTATAGGTCCTATATTTCTCGGTTCCTTTGAGTTTTTAATTTTTGGAATAGGTCTGGTAATGTTTTTTTTTTAAACGTCAAGATATGACTAGTTAGGACGCACGTATTTAAATATTAAATAAAGGCTTTATACAAAACGGTAGACAAAGTTTAATATCGTTAATAGAAGCTCCGTCAGCCCCTATGGCGTTTATTTGGATTCTATTAAGAAGGTTGATTATGCTGATGCTCGGGTGGTGGACACCTGTCTCTCAGATAATTTTGCTGAGCAGATTGATATTCCGGTTATTGAATTTAAGAATGATACTATAAAAAAGACTTTTAGGCCCATAACTGAGGTTGGTAAACATATATTTTTTAATATTTTAGAAAAACATCCTGGGAATTTATATCCGACTCAGGTATAGATGTAGACAATATTGCACTTATCTTTAGTAATATAATAAAAGAGGCATATGAGCTATTATTTCCGAAAAAAACAATAGTTTCTAATCAAAAGAATGTAAATTAAAGTCGATTTAATAAAGAATTGTTTGACATGCGTGACCATGTCTTCTCTTTTTTGTTTCTCTCAGATATAGCAAAGGCTTATCCAATCCCTGCAAATATTTACTTAAAAAAAGAATTTAAAAGAACTAATAAATAAGCTATAGCACATGCCAAGCGAATATATCACGACAATTTAATCCGTAGTTAAAAAAACAAATCAAAATGTTCTTGGGATATCATAAATGACCACAGAAATTCCAAGAAAAAATCCTAATCTGTATTAATGTATTAAACAATATCTCATCACGAGTTTAACATTTTTTTGTCGTTGTTGCTCGCAACCTTCTCTTGAATCATCATGTTGATATTAATTTTTCACCTATTAACTTACTTAATCTGCCAAGTACTTCATTTAATATTATTGAGTTCAGATTTATTTCTACAAACTCAAAAACAAAAACAGTAAAGATTGTTTTGATTTATCAGTGAAAATTCTAAAGCTAGTACGCGCATTTTTCCAGATGTCTGGAAGAAGGCACTGGTCATCCCTGTATTCAAAAAAGGAGATGAAAATGACATGTCCAACTATTGCCCTATACCAACCAACTTCTAACTGAAATACAATTTGGCTTTAGACATGGATAAGTATTGCCTCAGGAATTATGGACCTTGTTTCTTACATCTCGGAAGCTTTCAATGGCCGGAAATATTTTAGTACGATGTTCTGTGACCCGCGCAAAGCTTTTGATTGTGTATCGCATGACCTACCGGTTCAAGAACTTACTGCCTTACTGCTTACAGGTTTGGTGATAACACATTAAACTTGTTAAAATATTATCTTAATCATCGCTCTCAGATGATCACTGTGGGGGTGTTGTGTCGGCTGCTAGACAATTAAGGGTGGAAGTACCCCAAGGTTCTGGGACCCTTACTTTTTTAATTTATATTAACTATCTTCTCTTGAACAGCGAAATGGGGGGCTATGTTTGGTTTGCGGACGACATAACGGTCTCTGTAAGTGGTGACATCTTTGAGGAGGTCATTAGTGGGACATGCGAGACACAATTGGAGGTAGATGATTGGTTCCAGCGGAATGGTCTGGTTTTGAATCAGGATAAGACAAGTGATATAATATTTTCTTTACTAAAGATGGATGAAGTACCTGTCCCTATTGTTAATAAGACCAAGTTTGTGGGCGTCTATCTTGATCTTGAGTTGAGCTGGGGTCCCCATACGGAATCAGTTTCGGGCAGACTGAGTGGAGGCAGTAATCTATCTCTAAAGGTATCTGGAGACATCCTGAAAGCTGCCTAGTTTGCACTATGCCACTCCATCATGTCGTATGCTGCCATTATCTGGGGTCACTTTACGGGGTGGGGAAGAGTGTTCTCGCTTCAACGCAGGGCTCTGCGTGTTCTTGCAAACATTGAATATAGGGAGGATTACAGGAAGAGTTTTGTATTGCTGCGTGTATTAACCTTTCCCTGTATATATATTTTTCAGAATCTTCTGCACATCCATCGAAATAAAAGTAACTGTCTTACTAATGGCGAGATACATGGCATGTCCACGCGGTTTAGTGGGAATCAATCTGTTCCACACAACAGGTTGCGCAGATGCTAGAATAATCCAGATTTTTTGGCTGTAAAGTTTTCAATGAAGTGCCAAGGGGGGTCAGAGAACTAGAGCTTACATTTTTGAAAACCAAAGTTTTTAATTTTTTGGTTAATATAAAGCTTAATATTTTACCAGTGAATGCTTAAGCTTAATATTGTACCAGGAATGCCAGATCTCTATAGCGTAAATGTTAAATTTTATTCTTAAATTTTTAATTGTCTAATATGTATTGACTTTTTGACTTGTAATTATTCAACTTGGTTAGTCTTATTAAGTGTCAATGTTTTTGTTTTAATATCCTCTCTCGTATTTGCTGAACTTTTAAACTGTCACTCTTTTAATAAAAATGTTAGTTTAATGTAATTCATTTTTATTGTATTAGTTATTTAATTCAATGCTTAGTTAAGTTTAGCTTCGCATCAGTATTATTCCATTTGTTTTCCAAATAAAAATTAGTTTAGTTTGCGATATATTGTTAATTTGATTGACCCTTTCAGAAAAATAGTTATTTAAAATTTCAGGCTCGTTAAAAGTAACTGGAAAATCAGGGTTTTTTAATTTTAGTTAGATGCAGTTTATTAGTAGTTTTCCAAAAATTTTTTGTTCAGATAGTATTAAAATATGATTCTTTTTCGCAGAATGGCACATTTTGTATAGTGTTTTTATCTGTCCGTAATAATTTAGGTTGATTTGCGTTTTTTTCTAAATATTTTCTAAATAATCCATGGGGAAACCGTTTGGGTTTGACAGTTTTATTTTTTATTGGCGCCTGTTTAGTAATTAGATATAAAATATTTTTGTTAAACATGTTACCTTATCATTAATAATGCATTTATAATTCCTACATTTTATCTCAAAATAATGTTCTTTGGTCTGAAGCTCAACCAAGCAAAATACCCACTTTTTTTAAAAGTATATGTACTAGTTAGGACGTCTGTATTTAAAATATTAGGTAAAGTTTTTATACAGCACGGTAGACAAACAAAAAGACATCGTTAATAGAAGCTCCATCAGCCCCTATGGCATTTGTTTGGATACTATTAAGAAGGGCGTATATTTCTTCTTCATTAAGGAAAGTTAAGTTTAGCTCAGCATCGGTATTATTCCATTGGTTTTCCAAATAAAAATTAGCTTAGTTTGCGATATATTGTAAATTTGATTAGCCCCTTTAGAAAAATGATTTGATGATGATATTTAAAATTTCGTGGTCTTTGGAGGTAATTGGCAAATTAGAGTTTTTAATTTTAGTTAGATGCAGTTTATTAGTAATTCTCTAAAAATTTAGATTATTTTGTTGAGATCGAATCGAGAATATTAAAATATGATTTTTTTTCGCAGAATGACTTGTTTTGTATAGTTTTTTAGCTGTCTATAATAATTTAGGTTGATTTGCGATTTTTTTTATATTTTCTAATTTGTTTCTAAGTTTCATTAACAATTTAATAGTATCCCTCATCCATGGGGTAAACGGTTTGTCGCATGCTTAGTAACTAGATATAAAATATTTTTGTTAAACGTGTTAACCTTATCATTAATATTGTTTAAATAATAAATAACGTCCCAATTTAATGCAAGGGCATTTTATTCAAATAGATTCATTTTAAAGCCATTATAATTCCTACATTTTATCTTAAAATAATGCCCTTTGGTCTTTGGAAACTTATGTTAATTATTATCAAAAGCTAGAGCGCAGCGTCCTATGGCCGTAGTCAAAATTTTAAATTTATTTCTTTTTGTTCTCCAGATACTTCTAACGTACCATTAAGTATAGAATACTCTGTATTATATGTTACAAAGGAAAACATGTTTGATGTATTGGTTTCTATGCGCCAACTCATCTATATCTATACTGACTTAATTTCAATAAATGTATGTATTTTCATAACCATCGTTTGCATTTTATTGAAATGACCTGATCTAAATGGTAATAAACAAACTGCTGGCTATAAATATTGCATCAAGAACTTTTTTTATCAGAGTTTAAAGATAGATATTTCAGTTGCAAAACGCGATATCGAGATGCGGTTTCAGGTGTTCGTGTGGTCGATCTGTTAGGTTTGCGCTTCTAATTGCACGACCGCATATGCGTACCTAAAATAATACATACAGGACGTAAAATAAAACCCTTGTATTTTCCTAAAAGTTTGTCACCCCCTAAAATTCTCAAAAATTGTTTTGCTTCTAATCAAGATGATCTCTGATAAAATACAAAAAAACAATTTTTGGCATTTTTTGATATTTTCGTTTCTTTGCAATATACAGGGTTTTAACGAAAATTTTGACATCTTCATTCAAATGGAGCTTTATCTTAACAACCTGTAGACAAAACCAAATATTATTACCTGAGTTATGATGAGTAGTTATACCGTTAACGTTAACAGTAATAGATTTTGATACAGGGTGTATCAAAACTTAGTTAGAATTGATGTATTCTATAGTTTTTTTTATTTTTTGACCTAACCCTGATTTGATGTATTCTATAGTTTTTTTTATTAAATTTGGGATTCGATTTTGAAATTATGTCAGCGCGCTGGTTACGTAAGACGATTACAATATACCTGTGGTTATACAACTTTTGTGAACTATACGATTTCTTAGTGCTAAAGGCGTAAAACCGATCGACCTTTTGGCCGAAATGTTTTTTTTAAAATGGGTGAGAGCATTTTTACTCTAGCCATTTTATTTGGTGCAGAAAGTGGACGAAAAGGTGAAAGAGAACAGACGCTTTACAATTAGATACAGGGTATTCGCTTTTAAATTGTGTTCACGAAAAATAGGATTTGCATTTAGGCAGTGCATTGACTTTCCTTGAGCGGTAAAATGAAATTTTGCACTTGAATTTATTGCAGATTTTTTTAACCAGTCTTTTATGAGGAGGGTATTCAAAAACTGGTGCCACGTTATGACAAGTGCCTCAATATTCACGGAAATTATGTAGAAAAGTAGATTAAGGTACAGGCTTTCATGTAAAAATAAAATTATTGCGATATCTTTGCACGTTTTTTTTAAATTCCAAAACGGTACTTACTTAAAAAACATGCCTCGTATTAAATTCTAAGAACAAAGTTTCGTATTCATGTCACCCTTATCAACTTAAGTTTTTTTAAATACAGACCTGGATTTTCGATTTAATTTTTTTGAAGCCTATGAACTCTAAATACAATATATAATGTATCTCACTTGCCCAAAAAATGTTTGTTTTTTTACAAACAAAAATTCAAAAAAGTCCGAATATACCAATCTTTCTCCAACTCATTGCTTCTTATGGGAATTCTCTTTATTAGACATTTTTTGTGCAAATGTGATAGGTCATTGTTATTACAAAAATGAAGTTAAAAATCCAGGTCCGTATTTAAAAAAAATAATTTGATGATGGTGGTCCGAAAACGACATGTTGTATTTAAAATTTGATAATGCCATCTTGAAGAGAAGATAAAGTGGCTACAATGATCTAGAATTTATTTTTAAATACCTATTGAAATAAAGTCAGGAAAAAATAAAAAGAAAATCGGGAAAAATCGTATTTATGCGTATATCTCCGAAGTGGTTGGGAATTTTATGAATTTGTAAACGGAATAAGTAGATATCAAATACGGGAACTGGTTCACCCCCCACCACTACTCCTGACCTTGAGAGCCCAGGTGTGCTGTGTAGTTTGGCCTTGAGGCGATGTGACGTCATATGACCTTGAGCGCGCATCACGCGGCTTCGAGGCCATGTGACGTCACATGACCTTGAGCGTGCACAAAATTTTTCGTTCTTTGATTTGGGAGCCCAGGTGTGCTGTATCGTTTGGCCTTGAGGATTTTTAACATCATATAACCTTGAGCGTGTATAAAACTTTTCGTCGTTGCATATTGTTTGGCCTTGGGGGTGTGCGACGACAGAGGGTCTCGAGTGTTAAAAGCTATTAAAGACAGGTATTCTACCCATAAAATTGAAGAGAGGCACTCTGTGCGGTCACAAGGGATTTCATCATTAAGTTAATGTTTGGTATATTCTTTCTCGGGCACTAATACTGGCAGATCATTATTTAAATTTGGGTGTTTAGAATAAACAAAATTTGGAAATATTTACTTAAGACATTTTAATAATTATTGTATCAAATAGGGATGTAAAAATTAAATGTACCAAGCAATAGCGGATCAATATTTAAATTTGGGTGTTTAGAATAAACAAAATTTAGAAATATTTATTTAGAATAAACAAAATTTAGAAATGTTTACTTAAAACATTTTAATAATTATTTTATCAAATAGAGATGTAAAAATTAATTGTAGCAAGCAATAGCGGATCAATATTTAAATTTGGGTGTTTAGAATAAAACAAAGTTTAGGAATATTTGTTTAATTTGGTATTATTGTCTTCTTTTAAATAAAACTCAATATGTCTTCATAAAACAACGCATTATTAATACAAAATACATAATAAGAATAATAATAATAATAATAATAATAATAATAATATTCTAAACAATAATAATAATAACTATTCTAAATACCTATTCTAACATGCTTGTATCGTTTAATATTAATATATAACCATCATCTTGCGGTATATAGATGGGTGATGGATTGCCCCCATTAGTCAGATCCCCATTGCCCCCATTAGTCAGATGGCTGTCCAAACCAACTTGTGCATTATCCACATAAACATTGCCCCCATCAACTGGAGGATTGTCCTCCTCTGAATCTGTGTCGGACTCATCGCCCATATGTTCTAATGTCATCATATCATTGATGGTGTGCTAGAACAATATAATAGAAATTACAATCAAATTTAATTATGTCATAATCACCTAATTATCTTATTAATAGATGCGTAGCGTGACACAAAGGGGTAGATTATACTAAAAGTTGTACCATTGCTGTAAAAATACGTTTTATTTGGTGGAACATAAATATTTTTCTTAAATCAAACCAGTTTCACACTATGATAAAAAAGAAAGGTTTTGTAGTAAATTAAAATTTCACAGAAATGTATCACAAAACAATTCGCTACACATTTCCTTTCTACATTTCAATTGTGTGGGGAATGTGGTATCATCCATACATTCTTACACTACTACTACTAAAACAATTGATTTAAAAAATTAGGTCTTGGAGATTTTTCTTCAAAATAAAGCATCAAGCTATGGACTTTTGACATAAACTAACAAGCAAAAAAATGCAATAATAAAAGAAAAACATTTATTATACAGGGTCATTCCTAATAAGTGTCCGATATTTACAGGATAATTCCTCCAAAAGTTCCCAAAGAAAAAATAAAATCTCATTTTTTCTTCAAAATAAAGCATCAAGCTATGGACTTTTGACAGCAAAAAAAATGCAATAATAAAAGAAAAACATAAGTTGGTTGTGGAATTATAGTTAATTTTGCTTGCGGTCACCTATCCACATAAACAATATAAAAAATTATTTCCTTTCTACGTTTCAATTGTGTGGGGAATGTGGTATCCTCCATACATTCTTACGCTACTACTAAACCAATTGATTTAAAAAATTAGGTCTTGGAGATAATAAGTAAACAAAGTGACATATCAGCTATAATAGAAATTCGTTTATTATACAGGGTCTTTCCTAATAAGGTAGAAATTAAGGTTATGTATTTTTTAGCAAATGTATGTCCTCAGCAAACAGCGTCTTGTGCAGCTGTTGGTTCAGATTATTTTATGAAATTTTAACCACAAGTTAAGAAGACTACCTCCTAACGATATACGGTGCCGAGAAGATTCAAATTTATACACGGTGTCTCAGATCATTGGACATTTTATAAAATTTTCAATTCGCAATATCCAAGTTTTTTAAATGGATCACCCTGTATTTGATATTTTTTTCTGAAAGAGGCTTAAAAATCTTTGTTATTATCAAACTTTTGGACTGGAGTAAGTTTGGTTAAATCACAATATTTTCACCCAAAGAATCTGCAGTTATGCTGTGTACCTTTAATTAGCGAAAACCCTGTATAATAATTAACCTGTCCTATATATTTTTTTTCTGAAGGAGGCTTAAAGTACCTATCCACTGATATATACATGCCCTATATCTAAATCTAATAGTTAACGAAATACATAGAAATATATGAAAATTTACAACTAATTAATGCTGACTATAATGTAAAGCCTTAAATCTATAAAGATAATTAAAAGAACGCTTCAAGGATTTTTAATTTTCCAATATCCAAGTTAATTGGGTCATATATGTATATATACAGGGTGTTCAGCTAAGGGTGGTTTTCGGCCATATCTCCGAAAGTATTTGCCCTAAGTTATTGGGGAAAAAATCGAATAAGTAAATCGCCAAAAATAAAAAAGCTGGAAAATTATTTTCGACGCGCAACAACAACCGTAAAAATAAAAAACACGGTTTTTTTAAATAGTTCCAATTAATCCTTATCGAAATTATTTTTTGTGATCTAATAATTCCGCATTATACAGGGTTTTTCCTAATAAGGTAGAAATTAAAGTTATGTATTTTTTAGCAAATGTATGTCCTCAGCAAACAGCGTCTTGTGCAGCTGTTGGTTCAGATCATTTTATGAAATTTTAACCACATGTTAAGAAGACTACCTCCTAACGATATATGGTGCCGAGAAGATTCAAATTTATACAAGGTGTCTCAGATCATTGGACATTTTATAAAATTTTCAATTCGCAATATCCAAGTTTTTTAAATGGATCACCCGGTATTTGATATTTTTTTCTGAAAGAGGCTTAAAGTACCTATTATCGGGAAAAAATCGAATAAGTAAATCGCCAAAAATAAAAAAGCTGGAAAATTATTTTCGACGCGCAACAACAACCGTAAAAATAAAAAACACGGTTTTTTTAAATAGTTCCAATTAATCCTTATCGAAATTATTTTTTGTGATCTAATAATTCCGCATTATACAGGGTTTTTCCTAATAAGGTAGAAATTAAAGTTATGTATTTTTTAGCAAATGTATGTCCTCAGCAAACAGCGTCTTGTGCAGCTGTTGGTTCAGATCATTTTATGAAATTTTAACCACATGTTAAGAAGACTACCTCCTAACGATATATGGTGCCGAGAAGATTCAAATTTATACAAGGTGTCTCAGATCATTGGACATTTTATAAAATTTTCAATTCGCAATATCCAAGTTTTTTAAATGGATCACCCGGTATTTGATATTTTTTTCTGAAAGAGGCTTAAAGTACCTATTATCGGGAAAAAATCGAATAAGTAAATCGCCAAAAATAAAAAAGCTGGAAAATTATTTTCGACGCGCAACAACAACCGTAAAAATAAAAAACACGGTTTTTTTAAATAGTTCCAATTAATCCTTATCGAAATTATTTTTTGTGATCTAATAATTCCGCATTATACAGGGTTTTTCCTAATAAGGTAGAAATTAAAGTTATGTATTTTTTAGCAAATGTATGTCCTCAGCAAACAGCGTCTTGTGCAGCTGTTGGTTCAGATCATTTTATGAAATGAGAGATATCAAAACGCGGTTTTCTCCAGAATTTAGGTAATTTTTCCCTCTTTAAACTAACTCTGTTGAAAGCATACTGTTCCGTTTGGTTTTTTCGAGAAAATCTCTAAAAATTGAATTTTGTTTAAACAACGCCCTCTAGTAGGTGTACCAACAACTATCGAGCGTCAAAAATGACAACAATTATAAGAGCATTAAATGCTCTTTCAAACAAATACCCACTTGAATACCATTAAATAAAAGATGTAGGAGGCAGAGCACTTTGAAAATTGATTTATTTATTATCTTCCCCCACCCTTATTATCGGAAATATGACAAATCGCCTTAAACAAAACTGACGCAGATTTGGTTGGAGTTTTTGTTGCTCTTATTAAAATGTTACCTCATATTGGGTATTTTCGAATAAAAAGTTGTTTTTTTATTTTCTATTGCAGGTACGCCGTCTTGTGGTAGTTTTACAAACTTGGAAATATTTTCCAACAATTTCTCTTGGCCACTTTAGTAACGAAAAAAAATTTTTTTGGGAGGCTGTAGCATCCATAGTCTGAGAAAAGCTACCCAGCCACCCTTAGTGGGACACCCTGTATATACATATATGACCAAACTAAAAAAACTTGGATATTGCAAAATTAAAATCCTTGAAGCGTTCTTTTAATTATCTTCATAGATTTAAGGCTTTACATTATAGGCAGCATTAATTAGTTGAAACTTTCCATATAATTCTAGATATTTCGTTAACTATTAGATTTAGGTATAGAACATGTATATATCATTGATAGGTATTTTAAAACTCTTTCAGAAAAAATATCAAATACAGGGTGATCCATTTAAAAAACTTGGATATTGCGAATTGAAAATTTTGAAAATATGATCTGAGACACCCGGTATAATTTTAAAACTCCTAACCATCATAGATCGTTAGAAGGTAGTCTTCTTAACTTGTGGTTAAAATTTCATTAAATAATCTGAACTATCAACTGCACAAGACGCTGTTTGCTGAGGACATAAATTTGCTAAAAAAATACATAACCTTAATTCCTGTCTAAATGACACAAAATTTGAATAAGAAGTTCTTATAAAAGTTACCTTTATTTCTTTCAGGGAATCTAAAAATGTAAAAATATACAGGGTGTTCCATTTAAAATTCAGGGTTTGAAGTCGGTACAGCACTTTTCGAATACCCTGTATTAATAAAACTTAAAAAATTAAAAAAATTCATTAAAACCAAGAAATATTTTTACCTAAAGTATCTGCAGTTATGCTGTGTGCCAGTAATTAGCGGACACCCTGTATAAATATTTTTTAAGATATTTATTTAAATTTTAAAGAGGAATTTTTGCTTTCTTTTTTGTATTTTACCACATTTATCGCTATTAAATATGTGAGGATAAATATGCATTCCAAAAAAAAAAGCAATACAACTGAGCGATATTATTTAAAATGTTGGAGTGGTTCGGGCTGTTATAAACATTTCAATAATTAAAAAAAAGCAATACAACTGAGCGATATTATTTAAAATGTTGGAGTGGTTCGGGCTATTATAAACCTTTCAATAATTAAATTGTATGGGGTCCTTAATTTCCTATGTTTTAAATAGAAAGTGTATTATAAAATGTCAACTAAAAGGCATTGGATAAAACGAAGTTAATATGTTTAAAAAATTGTGGTTATTTGTCGGCAAATTGGAATCATGATAGCAATTTCGTGGATATGGAGAAAAAAAATGTTTATATTATGAAGAAAGTTTCTAAATAAAGAAATAATTGTACCTATTTTAAATAACTAAATCCAACTTTAATAATCCAAGACCGTTTAAAACTTACATAAATTTACACATACTGCACACATATTTTTGGAACGAAAATTTCCGAATGTTTAAAAGACGGTTATACAATACTACATGATCACATTGGTTGGCTTTAAGATAAAACCAACGGTTATTTGAAAAATAGGATCGGTCTGCTATATACTTGCGTGGGCAGAGTTGCCGACTTTAGCGCGAAAACTATCGATTTTTCACACTTTTTCCTAATAACCAAAAGTGATAGTATTTGGATAGGGACAACTTTTTTATTTGAAACTTTTTTTTTTCGCATCGTATTTTAATGCAATTAAAATTTTAATTTCAACACTTTTCTATTTTACATGCGAAATATGATAACACTATCTCTGCTGGCTACCGAGAAACCATGTGATTACAAGCATTCTGGAACACTGTGTACATAAAATATGTTTAAAGAAAAAAATCCGCAAATATCTAATATCACAATATTTTTACAAAAAAAATGGCAGTTATGATAGGATCATGTGGATAATTAAAAATTCAATCTCTAAAAATTATTGTTAACAGCCTTAAACATGCATTAAAAATATCATCTGTTTGAGCCTACATAAAATACGGTTAAATAACTCATGTAGATATTTAAAAATTCAATCCCTAATTATTAATAATAGTCCTAATCTCTAAGTATTATTAATAGTCCTAAGCACGCATAAAATAACATCCGTTGAACTCACCTCTATATATGGGATATCCTGTGGGGATAGCTCTTTTACGATGATCTGACACATTTTTGACTAATATATATCTAAATCTATTTATCAATTTTTCGTGTGCTGGGTTTGAAGTTAAAACTAAAAATACCCGCATATATATATATATATATATATATATATATATATATATATATATATATATATATATATATAGACATGATTTTAAGCCTTTAAAATCTAACGGCACTACTTTTAATGGTTTTGGTCATTTTAAAGAAGTTTTTTTGCCTATTGAGATTTATGTGACAGCTATTTATTTATGGTAGGTCTATAAAACGGTCAGCCCAGTTAACAACTCGAAACACGAGAAATTATTTTTAAAAAATCAATTTTATTTCATAAGCGTACAAAGAGAACTGACTACAAAATGCATTTTAGTTATATTTATAAGTTCAGTAATGCTTATGTTGCATGAGAACGAAAAGATAAAAGTCTAAGAATTGCAAGTGCATAAATGCAGAATTGCATTTCTCACGGGAACGTAACTCCTCCCCTCTTAGTTGAAAGCACGTTCTTAAAGACGTGTTTTCAAAAATTTCCAAAAAGGTTTAAAGATTATTAATATTTTAGAAAATTCTATTATTTTCTTCAATATCTAAAGTATTAGAGTTTGCATTTAATTGTTTTTTCTTAGACTTTTTTACAAGTTTTTTGTATATGAAAAATATAAAAATTATTGAAATGAATATGTAAAGTAAAATTGTCCAAAAACTGGTCTTCTTTACATAAATCGTTGTGGTCATTTCTTCTAGGGCCTTCTTTTGGTTTTCCAATTTGGCTTCGATTTCTTTAGTAGTTTTTAGGTTTACGTAGTTTAAGTCCATACTAGGAGGGTTGTAGAATGAATCTCGGTTTTCCTTAATTAGACTTAAATTAAGGGTAGGTAGATTAATTCCATTAAATGTTAATTGACTTGATTTATATGTTTCAAGCGTAATTGACTTTATCCGTACTTTACATCCTGGGGATGACTCAAGAAGATAGGAACCATATAAGGGTATGTTATCTTCGGATTTTTGACAATTTATGACGGCGATTACTTGTATTGGTACTGTTATCAGCCATTTGTCGTCGATTATTTTTGTTGTCTGGATCTCGTGCATTTGAGTTTCGAATGGGTGGCAAAACGTAATATTTGTGTGATGTTTGATAAGTTGAACAGCACAGGAGGGGCTGTCTTCGACAAACGTGGTGTGGGCTTCTTTACACAAATATTTTTGTGGTTGGATTTCGTGACATCTTTGGTCCATATGGGCATATTTTGTATTGCCTAATGCTAGGTAGGGTTTATAAGGAATATTTACAAGAAATGATCGATTATTGGGAATTGGTAAAGGGAATAACTTAAAATATTGATATATCTCCGATTCCACAAGAGGAAGTTCAAATATAAATACAATATTAAAGTTTTTTAAGAAACTTTTAATTTCTATAATTTTTTCGAAATTAAGTATATTTTTATAAGTTACTTCTAAAGGGAGTTTATCTGAGCCTAGATGATCTTGTAAGTTCTTTATTTCTATAAATAGTTCATTTGGTTCTATTATTGAATTATAAAGTACATTAATTTTTGCAAAAGTGATACCTATTTCAATCTTATTCAGAATATCGTAGATTGATTGATAAATTGTTGTTATTTGATTGATTATTGTATATATTAAATAAAATTCGTGATTACTTATTTGTTCCATTTGAACTTTATTAATTATTTTTTCTATTTGTAAAATGCGTGACTTTAGTACCATTTGGTTATGTGTGATATTAGATATAATTGTTTTAAATTTATTAATAGTGGATTCTAAAAGTGTAATTTGATTGATAGCGTCAATTTTCAATTTATTTTGATTTTCTTGTAATTTCGTGATTTTGGCATCAATTTGCTCTGCGTCATTTTGATCTAAGTTTCCAGTTATACTTTTTATGAATGAACCTAAGGGGTTAAAAAGACCTCTTTTACTACGATAATTTTCTTGATTTGGGACAATTTGTTCTAATAGAGTTTCTATTCTTTTTTCAAGTGTACATAATGTATTAAAAGAATTAAAATATTCCTTATGGTATTCGCTGTTATTTTGAATGTTTATGTATATTGATTTTGCTTGTTTTTGAATATTTTGAAATTGGTTAATTAAAGGGGTTAGGTTAATATTTTGAACGAATGTCCAGTGATTGGATTTAAGTTTAGCGGTTCCCATTTTGAATGGTAGTATTCCTGGATGTTTATTTAAATCATGGAATTTTACGTAGCCGCCGACGATGGTCCAGCATCTGGAACAAGGGGTATTATTTTAGTTTCGTTAACATGTATGATTTCTTTGTATTTATTTTTGGGATTTTCTATTTGTATTTTATTATTTTCTAATATAGCCGTTAGTATGAATGGGCCTAAATATCTCTTTTTATTTTTCCAGATCGATTATCTGATTTTTTATAAATTTGTGAGCCTATTATTAAATTGGTCGGGGTTTTATCCTTGTTTGCCCTATCTATAATTTTTTGTTTTAGTTCTCGTGATTCCTTTGTAATTTTGTCGTACAAAATTTGTGTGTTATTTTTATGATTATTGACATACTCGGTATATACATGAGCGGGTATTAAATCCATAGGATCTCTAGAGTCTGTGTGTCCGAAGACAAGTTCGTATGGGGTAAAATTCGTACTAGAATGGATCGTGTTATTATAGGCAATAATTGCGTACGGCATAAGTTTGGTAACTTCTGCATTGGGGTCCGATTCTCGAAGTAATCGAATGTGTTCGATTAATGTGGAATGCAGCCTTTCAACAGGGGAGTTTGATTCATGGTGGTAGGGGGTAGTGAAGTGTATTTTAATATTATGTGTATTTAATAAGCCTTTAACGACTTCGTTCTGAAATTCAGATCCGTTGTCTGAAACTATTTGTTTTGGAATACGTAAAAAGGAAAAGAAATTAATTAACTGTTCACAGCACGACACTGCATTTCCAGTATAAGGCAAGGCTTGTGCGTATTTGGAGAATTTATCTATAATAGTTAGGAATTTTTGTTTACCTATGATGAAAGTGTCGATATGAACAATTTCGAAAGGTTTGCTTGGCGTTTCGGTTAATATCAAAGGTTGATCTGGTGGTTTTCGATTATATTTTGATCGTTGACAGATTTCACAATTATTGATGTATTTTGTTACATCTGCCTTAAGTGATTTCCAATAATAATTTGCTTTTAAAAATTTGCAAGTTTCTTCGATTCCTCTATGATTTGTTTTGCCTTCATGACGATATTTAATTAGTAATTCTCGTTCGTCAGGTTGAGCATTATTTATTAATTTTGAACATTCTATAAGTTTTAAATTTTTAAAATGGTTATTCATTGTTTGTTGAAAATAGGTTCTTAGTTCTTTGGAAAAGAAATAAACATATGTTGTTTTATTTGTTAAATATTCTTTCAAAAGTTAGTAATTACTATATATTAGTGGGTAATGTTGCGTGAATAATTTGATGTCCTTCGAAATTTTCACGTTTGGTTTTAACATATTTGTCATAAGGTGCTTTTTTAATAATAAGTTGATGAGCTTTATTATTAATAATTTCATCTAATATAGTCATATTGGAATGATTTTCGTTAGCATTTGTACTATGTATTGTTTCCGTTACGGGTGGTTTTATTGGAATATTAGAATGGGTTAGTTGTGTTATAGGTGGAGTTATTAGAATGTCAGAAATAATATTAATTTTGGGTGTTGTTTTAGGTTCGTGTTCTAGTTTTTCTATTGTTGTACACACTACTTCAGAGTC
>JAUTXW010000500.1:0-21400 GCA_030620095.1 Kuschelorhynchus macadamiae | reverse complement strand
ACGTCTATCATACTAAAATAGTACTACATGCTAAGTATAACACTTAGCGCCACCTATTGGGGCTCCGGTGGTTTCCGGCTGCAAACCCATAGGAATTTGGCAAAGTATGCACTAGCACCATCATACGGAGAGTAGATACTAAAATCAATAAAAATGCGCTTTCACACACCTTTATCAAAAGTTCTTGGCCGGAGAGGATATATGTAGAATAGCAGAAATATATAATTTCTGCAGGTGCAAAACGGCCTACAAGAAGAATTGCTTTCGATTATGTCACAGGGTACCCTCCTGCGATCATGATTTCTGGGCCTTTACCCTCATCAGGCAGGCTTGTACCCAGGGAGATCTGAAATAACAGATTGCTCGATATGACAAAATCGAAAACGAAACGTCTATCATACTAAAATAGTACTACATGCTAAGTATAACACTTAGCGCCACCTATTGGGGCTCCGGTGGTTTCCGGCTGCAAACCCATAGGAATTTGGCAAAGTATGCACTAGCACCATCATACGGAGAGTAGATACTAAAATCAATAAAAATGCGCGTTCACACACCTTTATCAAAAGTTCTTGGCCGGAGAGGATATATGTAGATGATAAAGGTGTGTGAAAGCGCATTTTTATTGATTTTAGTATCTACTCTCCGTATGATGGTGCTAGTGCATACTTTGCCAAATTCCTATGGGTTTGCAGCCGGAAACCACCGGAGCCCCAATAGGTGGCGCTAAGTGTTATACTTAGCATGTAGTACTATTTTAGTATGATAGACGTTTCGTTTTCGATTTTGTCATATCGAGCAATCTGTTATTTCAGATCTCCCTGGGTACAAGCCTGCCTGATGAGGGTAAAGGCCCAGAAATCATGATCGCAGGAGGGTACCCTGTGACATAATCGAAAGCAATTCTTCTTGTAGGCCGTTTTGCACCTGCAGAAATTATATATTTCTGCTATTCTACATATATCCTCTCCGGCCAAGAACTTTTGATAAAGGTGTGTGAAAGCGCATTTTTATTGATTTTAGTATATATATATATATATATATATATAGCCTGTATTTTTCGTTAGCCCCGAGTTTCTGATAAGCGATTTTACCGATTTTTATATATCAAATTTTGTCTTATAATTAATATAAAAATTTACTTAGTTTAAACGCGCTTTAAAATTGGAACAAGTATTCTATAATTATTTATTTATTGCCTACAAAATTACAAATGTACTAAAAAAGTAAGCAGAAAAATGATGTCAAATCTAATAAAAAAATTTTTAAATTAAAATTCACTGGCTAAATTTCAGCAGCCAGTGGCAAAAGCTCTGAGAATCCGTATAAGAAATGTACAGAAACTTGTGCATGAAAAAAAAACATAATTTACTTCCGAAGAAGATTAAGAAATGTACACGAAAAAATCCGAAGGCAAAAGACTTAAGTTACAATGCAAAAATGGATATTCATAATACAATTTATGATTTATACACGTCAAAGACTAATATAATCTTTCAGAAACTTTTATAGACTAAAAAATGTCATCATCACTTAAAAAGTCCTCATCTTCTGAGTCGATCTAGAACTCATTCTCGATTCCACCAATCCCATATTAATTTCTGTGTATGTTCCACAGATTTCTTCCAGTACTCCGGCGTAATATACTTAATTTAATGAATCTTGCCAAACAATTTGCACTTCATCTGATGTAAGACCATCGTTCACGTGTTTTTCGTAATATGATTTTGCCCCAGTTCATATGAATTCTATTGCCTTAAACTGGCAATGGTATGGCGGCAGTCGTAAAACCTCATGTCCATTTTCCCGTAATATTTCATCTACGGCATATATTGTTGGTTTTTTAATAGATTTTGCCATTGAAAGAAGTTCTAGTTTCAGCATATTGGGTAAAGGATTTTGTTTTTGTTTTATTAGCCAGTCATAAATATCACTTTTCTTCCAGGATGAAGTAGGTTGTTTATTTAAGATTCTCGAATGATAAGATGCATTGTCCAGAATGATTAAAGATGGAGCATCTAAATTTGGAATCAGTTGTTCTTTTAACCACTTTTCAAACAGTTCACAGTTCATATTATCATGGTAGTCCATACTTTTGGATGTTAAAGAAAACAGTAAACTTGCACCTGGGAGAAATCCTGTTGAAGAACCTGCATGCAAAATGATGAACCGTTTTCCCGATTCACATCCCTTTTTTCTCTTGACACTTTTTACAGACTTGTCCTGCCAAAATTTCGAAAATATCCAAGTCTCGTCTAAAAATACCACTTTTCTAAATTTTGAATTAACATTTTCCGTGTATTTCTTTAAAAACTGGATACGCTGACTTGCTATATGTGGCAACTCACATAAAAATCTTCGATTATAGTCCTTTTTATATCGAAAACCCAACAGTTTTATTAATTTTGGCAACGATTTTAGTCCAATTTCCAATATGCCTCGATTTTTTAAAGCTTCTTTAAAAACTTGAAGGGTTATATTAGTTTTTGATGTGTATAAGTCGTAAATTGCATTAAGAACATCCATTTTTACATTATCACTTAAGTCTTCTGTCTTTGGCTTTTTTCGTGTATATTTCTTAATCTTCTTCGGTAGTAAATTATGCTTTTTTTCTATGCACAATTTTCTGCACAGTCCTTATACCAATTTCCAGAGCTTTTGCTACTGTCTCCTGGATATTCGCCGGTGAATTTTCTTTTTCGTAATATTTTATTAGATTTAATACCAATCTTTTGGCTTGTGGATGCAAAAAACCCGAAAATTGTTTTCTATTACTCATTTTGTCACTGACTTGTCAATCTGACTTTCAAGTGACATCGCTCAAAGATTTTTGCAACTGCTGGTATTTATATGTTTATCCTCTTTTTTCATATGAAAATATCATAGGTCTATCTAATTCATCTTCCGGATTTTATGCGGAGGATATGATTACACTTAATAAAAGAAAAACAAACTTAAAAAGTTTGTCGTTGATAAATCGTATGACCCGCACGATAACACTGCGTTTGACTATATATATATAAACTATAAAATTATAAGTATGTGAATATGTCAGCTAAATTTACCTATAATTTTTAATATACGTAGGTATATACACTTAGTCACTTACAACAGTATAAAGTACGGGTCTTGTAAACAATTAAACCCACGGAATTTGATAATTTTTTAATATACAATAGAAAGTTTACCTTTATTTAACTGTTTTAAGAAAATAAAAGAAATGGATGAACCACTTTTTCTATTAAAAAAACCAAAAAGAAATTCGATATTTTCACTGTATTCCAATGCGCCATATTCCTTAATATGACAATTTGAAGAAAGGCTATCTTGCATTGTTGCCAAACTTACATTATTGTATGGAGCTTAAATTTTTCACGTTTATCTCCCGACAGTAACGCATTTGGACCACTGTGCCGATCCCAAATATTTGACTTTCGCCAGTGATGCACTTCCCTGTCGTTCACCTATTATATTAGTGCTTTAATGATGATGTCTACGGCGCCTAACCTGGTGCTAACCCGGTACCAATCTACCTAATGCGGTCAACACTAATCAACAGGGCGGGTGCATCACTGGTGGAAGCCTAACATTCGACATCGGCCCTCTGGGCCAACGCCGAATGTTAGACTTTCGCCAGTGATACCCTGCGCTGTTGTTCGTCTTTTAGGGCTTTAACAATGACGCCTACGGCGCCTAATCTGGTGCTAACCCGGTACCAATTCACCTAGTGCCTTCGCGCTCCTGCTGGTACAGATCCACAACCCACAAATGCATTTTGATTTTCTTATATAATTTATATAGATCATATATAAAATAAACTTGGCAACGTAGCATCCCAGCACACTGGATTTCCATCCAATAGGCGACACTCCCGCTCTCCTTTTATTTAGTAGCTGTTATTATGTTTAAAAACGTTTAATGTCTAATATAATAATTACTTCTAACTTTTAGTTACAAATAATCATTTTTGTGTTATAAAGCATTATAATATAATTAGTCTTTTACGTAGTTCATAAATTAAGTTTGTGAAAAATATGTTTTTAGCGATTCGCCAAAAACAAATTCAGTGCAACCTTCCGAAATCTTAGTTTTTTTGGATATAATTTGAAAAAGTGCCTCATTCATAAATTTTTGTGTAAAGGAATTATTTAAAAAAGGTAACCTTTCAAATGTATATTTTAAATTTGTTAAATTCCATGGGTAAAATTCTTTACAAGAGCCATAAAGTACTATGATATTTAAGCATTTTTTATAAAAATGGTCCATACTAACACGTATTAAAATATTTGTAGTCAAACTCCTAACACCCTGTATATTTATTCACATACCTAAGCAGGAAAAAAAAATAAAAAACGAAAAGTGAAATGCGTCGAGTAGGTTTGTACTAATACTTTAATTAGAAAAAGAGGATAGGTAAAAAGGAAGGTACACTGGGATACACGCTTCTCGCTCTCGGGTCGATCCAGGCATTTTAAAATTACAAAAACAAACAGGTTGGACCGGATTTTTGAAATAGACACATATCGACAATACTTGCAAAACTAGACACTAACACTTTGTTTAAAAAAAAAAGAAAATATAAACAAAATATATAAAATAAACACTTATTCTGTAGTTAAACAGAATGCAGCCTAAAAAGGAGAAAATAAAATCAAATATCAAATAAAAAACATAAGTAGAAACTGAGAGACATACCTGAATTGAAAAATTAGCAGAGTTGGGTACAGTTTTCCTTAAAACCTTAGACTATAAAACAAAGGATAGACTAAACATTTCATTCATAAATAGTTTCGAAAGTTAGATCTATTATTGTTTTTCGCGTGCTAAAAATGGCAACTCTGTTGGCTTCCACTATAGACTGAACCAGCGGCGGCTCGTTTATCTTTAATTTAATATATGTATAGCAAGCAATTTAATGTGTTTTTGCCAATTTTAAGAATATGTTAGACATGTAGTCAGAAATTTGGGCAGAGGGTTTAAAATCAGAAAGCACGTGGTATAAATATTTTGCGATAAGAGGAAAGTATTCTAATCGTATTGAAATCACCTTCAGAGATTTTACAGATCTTCATGTTTCAGGGATGTTGAATGAAAACTACTCTAATCCGGTTGACTTCAGATTTTGGTCAAAAATTAAGAGTCATATGGTAATATTTTTGTGAAAATCCTAAATGGCAAAACAAAATGGCGGCATAATTTAATATTTAAAAAGTCAGTAAAATTCCATTTCCTACAAAAAAACTTATTTCTTATAATTGATTTTTTTTATAGATAAGTAAATATAAAATAATACCAATCAATAAATCAAAAATTTAAAAATAGTATGTATATTCTACAGGGGCGTGTGGTGAACTTACCTATTTGTAATGTAATTCGATTCTTCGATCATTTTTTGCAAATTCGTCAATGACATCATCATAAAAACGTCGATGCTCCGACATATTTTGGCGAAGTTTATTTTTTATGGACAACAGCGATGTATGCGAAAGTCTCTCCTGCCCCGTTAAATTTCTCACGAAATTTTTGATACGTTTAAGTGTTGAAAAATTGCGTTCTACTGATGAACTTGGGGCAGGTATTGTCAATACTAATTCACACAATTTCGACACTTCGGTGTAGGCGTGTTCCAGCTCTTTGTCTTTTAAAAATTGCATTAGTTCCTTAGCGTTATTTTTTGCGCTAATGTCATCAGTTTTGTAAATCACTTTTAGTTCAGATCGCAGTAACACTCGGTCGAAGAACTGGCCATAATGAAGAAGAAGAGATTTAAACGCATCTTCGGGAAAAGTTTTTCCTTTAAATGAATCAAAATTGCAGAGCTCGAGGAATTTAAAATCATTTAAACCGTTAAATCTATAGTTTATTTATTGCTGAATTTGATCGATTATTTCATAAAAGAGGCGTCTGTATGATGTTTGAACATCTCCCACTTTGTCTGTTCGAAGACGCTTGGCTTGTGGCTGTACATTTAACGTCATCGTTTTCTCCCAAAATAGGTCAAAGTCATATCTTTTTTGGCTTAACATGGACTTCAAATCATCCACTTTTTTTAGGCAAAAAGCAATATCATTTGTTTTAGTTTGTAATATATTAAAAACATTGTTCGAGAAAGAGAATATTTCAGAAAATATGTTCAACAAATAATTAAAATTAAAATCTCGTTTCAAACAGTCCAAAAACCCCTTCGAACTATTTATTGCTTCTGAGTCCCACGTTTCATTATTTTCTATTATATTCTCAAATAGTTCAATCAGTGATTCAGTATATTTTCAGATACTGTTAACACAAGTCTTCCGTTATGTTTCCACCTAGTAAATTTTTCATAGGCGGTTTTGCCCTTCCTTTGGAAATTATTTGAAGCCTATCAGCGAAGTTTAATGTTGAAAATCCCTTTATTATTAAGACACACACCACACATTCACACATAATCTTCTTACTAAATTCTCCAACATTTTCAACGTTATTACCGACAGCCGAAGTCGACGATATTTGCATATCCACGTCCGTATTATTGTCTTCCATATCGCACCATGCACGACGCGACGTACGTATCACACAATACACGGATAGCCGTTCAAACAAAGAACCTACTCCAACGATAGCTTCCGCCACCCCTTAAAGCACGCGACTGAAATGCAAAAATTGCAAACAGCCGGTAGAAAGTTTAATAACCTCTGGCTCGATTCACAGGAAATCAAGCATACAGGACTTGGCTGCAAAGAAGCTAGCGGCCCGCATAGGTTCTATTCGATATTCTATTGTGGCTGGGTCGGAATCAAGGCCGCATTTATTAAGGGCTTGATAATTAAGATAATATTTTAGCATTTTTAATATAAACTAAATTAATAGTCTCCTATTTCAAAAATTACATTTTAGAAGATGTTTTGTAATTTTTTCCCTTGCTTCCATGGACTGCACGCCCCTGATATTCTATATATATATATATATATATATATATATATATATATATATATATATATATATATATATATATATATATTACCTTTCTCGTAATAATAAAAATTGACACATATTGACATTTATATAATGTCCTAATTTATTACAAAATAACTATATGGATATACAAGCTATGTTATCTAAATAACTTTAAATACAATTGTACATTGTAAACATCAATATAATTATACCATTGCATTCGTCGACGATTTTAGGTTTGGCTCCGGTTTAGGGACCGCTGGCGCCTTCCCCATAGTATTTAGTTACCTAACGGAAACATGCTCTCGATCATCGAGAGCTAAATATACAGGAATGCTTCACTCAATGTGGCCGTTGGGGGCGGCTTACACAGCAATTATTTTTGAACTGACTATGCCTACTTTGGGTGCAGATATTGTACGTGACAATAGAGAACACTGGAGTTCTTGGCACAGGTAATTATGTTTTGAATGATGTAGACGTTCTTAAATGTTGTTTCCAAGGGCGTTGAGAAGGACCACGATTTTTTTATAAGTTCTTAAGTTTAAAGTCGGAATTAAGTAAAATCTTTTGTTTTTCTGAGACTTTTCTCTATATATATATATATACCTCGATAACTCTATTTTTGCCGGAGATACCCGATGTTAACGAATGCTTTGCAAAAATATCAAATTTGATATTTTTACGTCATACGTTTAATTTGAATCAGAACAGCTATGAAAATCATATATCTGACATAAGCAATAAAATTGAATTTTCATTATTAGTTGTTATTATCTGTCATACATTTTGGCAGAAATTGTTTTGAGTCCAGAAGTTGTGGCTGCCATTGTGGCATTATTACAAGACGGAAGAAACCAAACGTAGAAGAAGATATGAAAAAGAATATATGGATGTTCGAGAAGTACAGTGCAACGTGTCCACTCTCGATTTTTGGAAAGAGATTCTTATGCCAGACGGCTAGGATCAGCTCGGCCCAGAAGCATCAGATATCGTGATGATCGGTTTATCATCAGTTCTTCTCTACGTGATCGACGTACTACCGCTGTGCGAAGGAATGTTAATATCAGCGAAAGAACGGTGCGAAGATAGTTGAATGAAGTAAACCTATATTGCAGAAGACCTGCAACGGGACCAGAGCTCACCAGAGAACGGTTTACAGACGAATCCAGGTATTGCCTCAAATCTCCAGAAGGTCAAGAGCGTGTTTGGCGTCGAACGTGAGAAAGGTATGCCGAATGCCTTTTAATGCGAAGGTGAGTTTTCAAGGTGGTTCCATTATGGTGTGGGGTGGCATTTACAGCAGAGACTCTCACCCAGTTATACTTAATTCGAAGGGGTACTCTTACTGCTGAAAGATACGTGTACGAGATTTTGGAAGTGTATGTTGTCCCCCACAGAGGCTTAATAGGAGAACATTTTGTCTTCATGCAGATCCCATGTAGCACGAATAATACAGGAATATTTAGATGACGAGAATATAGAGCGGATGGAATGGCCGCCTCCCAGCCTGGACCTTAATCCGATTGAGCATCTCTGGGATAGACTAGGGAGAAGAATACGTGCTTTGATACCTGTACCAGCGACACTAGAGGAATTAGGAAGGGAGCTGTCCAAACAATGGGCAGCTTGTTGTTTGGTAGTAAGTATGCCAAGAAGAATGGGGGCTGTTATACAGGCTCGCAGTGGATATACATGATATTAATAATAAATACATTTTTACTTTTCTTTACGTTTAAACTCGAATAGTTAATGCATTTTGTCGGTTTCGTTTGTTATGCCGAATTATACTAAAAAGTCGTTTTTGAAAATATTTACTTTTTTCTTTAAAACCTTGGATCTTTGTCCAAAACCGAGCTATCGAGGTGAACAAAAAAGCAAAATATTCAAAAAAGACGCACGTTGGTGTAGAATATATATATATATATATATATATATATATATATATATATATATATATAATTTGTAAATGTTTTACACTGTAAAATACTTCCACAGGGTGTTCAAAAGTTAGACCAAAAAAACTAGTTTTTGATTCTCCTGGTATAAGCACCCTTTGCAAAACACTTTCTGTTTGATGACAGAAGTTTTGAAAAGTGCGATATTTTGTCTGTATTGTGCTAAAAAATCAATGAAGTCGACCCAAAAACAAAAAAGTTATTGACCATAAAATTTTGTTAATATTTTTTCGTGCTCGATTTTAATTCCGATGCCGGTCAGTACTAATTTCGGACACACTGTATAGTAGAGGGTGTCCCATTTTGGATACTTTTGCGGGTTGTCTCCGTTATTTTTATAGATTTCGCGACAGTGTGCTGTTTTTTACGAATTATCGTAACCATTTTAGTTTTTAAGACACAGGGCTAAATTGAAAGAGGTGCATTTTCAGGCACCCCTCGTATCTTAACTATCAGATAACTTATCGAAAATGTGAAAACTGTTTCTTATATAACTTTTCCCGTAGAACTCAATTCCGCCTTCCGGAATTAGTATACAGGGTCAGGTCAAAAAGTTATCGGACCCTACTTTATTTTTTAAATGGAACACCCTGAATATTTATAGACTATAAAATTTATATTTTTTTTACCTTTTCAAAAATATATAATAGTATGCACTTTTTCTCAGAACCACGAAAATAAATGAAATTTTCTGAAATTAAATGCATAATTTAGTAGTAGGCCATGAATAACAATAATAAACATTTGAAAGTTACATAAAACACAAAAAATAACATTATTAAAAAAAATTATACAAAATAAAGAAAAAAATTTTTAAAGGTGATGTTTAAATTGACGCCCATTTTCTGTAATGCAAAATTAGCACATTTTTGTAATTCTTTGAATAGCGTCAAAAAGTACCATTAGTCTCAATTGCAGATTTCGAAAGGCTAAATAAACTGCCTCTAGAAGTTCTGCTATGCTGTCGTATCGTATTTTTATATTTCATTTTGTATATAGCCCCATAAAAAATTTTAAAATTGAGAGATCTGGAGATCGTGGAGGCCATCTAACAGGTTCGTTGGTACCTATCGATCTTTGAGGAAAGTTATTGTCAAGAAATTCCTTTAAGAGCCTAGAGTTGTGACTTGGGGCTTGGGGCACCATCTTGCTGTAGGTAAACAGCATTATATTGGGCTAAAAGAATATTTTTGAGTAGTTCTGGAATAACTTCCTCAAGGATCTACATGCTGTAAGACCTCCTTCAAAAATCTTATAAACTATATGTCTACTCAAAATAAAACATGACACCCCAACTCTAAAGCGCTCTTGTTGTGCCCTTTCAAACATTAAATGCTGATTTTCACTATGCCAGTTCCTGGTAGTGTGACGATTAAAAATGTTCATTAAAAGTTTTTGATGATGCCATTTAGATAAACATTTCAAATTTTGGGATTAAGGTAAGGTCAAGGGTTACTTCTTTTTTGAAATTTTCTGTCACTTCCGGTTTAACCGGAAGTTGGTATCAACTTGCTTATTTTAAATAGAATACCCTGTATTTTATGATATTTTTGGATTCTACGGACAATTTTAATGCTATTTTATGTAGCATGCCCTATACCTAGGTTCAAGCGTTCTTAAGATATTTGACCTTGAACCGAAAATGAGCCTTCGGAGTACCAAATTTTAAAATCTCATATTTTTCTAAGTTTTGAAGATATAATCTTCATATTTTGCAGACGATCGGTAAATAATCTTAGGTTTCTATTTTCTTTATTGAATTTGTCTATTTTTATACAGGGTGTCCTAAATTCAGAGGAAAATATTCACATTTTCAAAGCCGCTAAAGTCCGTTTTTTTAAATGGGACACCCTATAACTTTATGCACTATCAAATGTAGAATTTAATTTTCTATCGAACTGTATTAAGGTTCCCTATACCTATTCGTAACCATTTTCGAAATAATTGGGTTTTATAAAAATATCGTATGTATTTGCTTAAATGTTTACATGTTCCAATGGTGAGCCATGGAAAAACAATTGAGATCCAATATCCAATATGACAGATGATTAGTATGCGTTATTTATCGAAAGCTGTCAGTGATAAACTAAATCTTCTAAATCGAAATGGAAGAATACTCAAACGCTGATATTCTCAATCTATTTTATATTCATGGAGAATGTTATAAAATTTTGGAGAGAACGTGTCGTGTGTTTAATGAACGCCACCCTGATGTGCCGCCAATGAAGAAGTCAAAATTCAAGAGGATTGAAACGAACTTTTTGCGTTGTGGCAAGGTTAACGTTACAAAAAATGTTCCTAAAACAGTGACAAATGCCGAGGATAACGTAATAAACACATTAGCTTATTTCCACGCAAACCCGCAAAGTTCAATACCGTCTGCAGAAAACGATTTGGGAATTTCTTCTTCATCTGTCCAAAGAATCTTGAGCGAACATCATATGCATCCTTATTCCTTCCAAAACGTGCAAGCCTTGAGACCTGGTGATGACGTCCGACGAGTAGAATTTTGCGAATTCATGTTTTTGAAAATTCAAGAGGACCCTCAATTCCTTTGAAAAATATTTAGGACCGATGAAGCGAAATTTTCTAGAGAAGGAATAACAAATAGAAGAAACGAACATTTCTGGGCAGCAGAAAATCCGCACGCTTTACGCGAAACGCGTTCTCAAGAGAGGTTTAGCTTCAATGTTTTCGGTATAGTATTAAATGATCAGGTGCGGTACTGTATTTATGAAGACAATTTAAACAGTGATAAGTATTTGGAAATTCTACGAGGGACGGTTTCTGAATTTATAGAAGAAATTCCTATTGGTGAGCTGCAAAATTATTGGTATCAATTAGATGGGGCACCAGCACATAATTCCGCTGCAGTTTATCTCCAATTATCTCGAATTTTTGAAGATCGCTGGATTGGTCCCAATGGCCCTTGGAGATGGTCCCCGCGATCGCCTGATTTAACACCTCTAGACTTTTATTTATGGGGATTTATCAAAGGTAAAGTCTATGCTTCTCCAGTAAATAACCAACAAGATTTACTGGACAGGATACGAACAGCTTTTGCCGAATTAGAAGACGGACAAATTCAACGGGCCACAGCAACTGTACAAAGAAGAATTGAAATGTGTCTTCAAATGAACGGACAGCATATAGAACATTTGTTATAATTCAATTTCATTATTTTATTTATTTATTGTTGATTGTTAGATTGCTATAATTTTTAAGTTCACTAAAACAAGTGTAGAACAGTCTCGAACTTAGTAGATATGGTTAAAAATAATGTAAACAATTTATTACATTTTTTATAACTTTTTCGAAACGAAAAAATTTCGTTTCAATCCTCTTCAATTTTCTCTTGTTCATTGGCGATAAATAAGGATGTTTTTCATTAAAAACACGGCACGTTCTCTCCGATATTTTGTAACATTCTCCGCGAATATAAAATAAATTGAGAATATCAGCTTTTGAGTGTTATTTTATTTTAATTTAAAAGTTTCAAATCAGCTGTCATGTTGAATAGAAAAGCACAACAATTGTTTTTCCATGGCTTACCACGGGAAGGTGTAAGCATTTAGCAAATACATACGATATTTTTATAAAACCCTGATTATTTCGAAAATGGTTATGAATATGTATAGGGAACCTTAATACAGTTCGATAGAAAATTAAATTCTACATTTGATAGTGCATAAAGTTATAGGGTGTCCCATTTAAAAAAGCGGACTTTAGCGGCTTTGAAAATGTGAATGTTTGCCGCTGAATTTAGGACACCCTGTATAAAAAGAGACAAATTCAATAAAAAAATAGAAACCTAAGATTATTTACCGATCGTCTGAAAAATATGAAGATTATATCTTTAAAACTTACAAAAATATGAGATTTTAAAATTTGGTACCCCGAAGGCTCATTTTCGGTTCAAGGTCAAATATCTTAAGAACGCTTGAACCTGGGTATAGGACATGCTACATAAAATAGCATTAAAATTCTCCGTAGAATCCAAAAATATCATAAAATATAGGGTGTTCCATTTAAAATAAGCAAGTTGATACCAACTTCCGGTTAAACCGGAAGTGACAGGAAGTTGAAAATATCTCAAAAAAGAAGTACCTCTTGACCTTACCTTAATCCCAAAATTTGAAATTTTTATCTAAATGGCATCATCAAAAACTTTTAATGAACGGGTTGCGTGAATAACCCTGTATTAAATTTGTATGGATGATACTTATATTTCTTCAAGATCCTCTGACCGTCAGTTTTTGGCACACCAATTTCCTTCTCAATTTTTCTACAAAAGGACGAAGGTGTTGATTATATATCTCAAAATATCTCGCTTTTCTTTCTCTCTTCTCTTTGTTGTCTGTTTTAGGACGCGAGTGAACAAATAATCCGTGCTCAGCTAAATTTGCTTAAAACGAGCAAATATCTCAAAAAACGGTTGCCTTCTTTCTGGATATCTGACAAGCAAAAACTTATAATGATAATACAGATTTTCATAGCCATAATAGCTTGCTTACCTTTGGAAATATATTTCCGAGGCTTCTTCAGAATTTTCATTACTCTGTATAAAACATATCAGCATATCATATTTTTGATAATTTTCATAGGCTGTCATTATTCGAAGAAATTGATAAATATCAATTTAAAAAAAATGCTAAAGAACGTTTATAAACCAAAAGTCGATCCAAAAACAAATATTTGACATTTATTTTTGTTTGTTGTCATAAACAATAGCCATAGCCTATTAAATTATACATTTAATTTCAGAAAATTGTCATTTATTTGCGCGTTTCTGAGAAAAAGTGCATACTATTGTATATTTTTGAAAAGGTGAAAAAAAGACAAATTGTATAGTCTATAAATATACAGGGTGTTCCATTTAAAACAATAAAGTAGGATCCGATAACTTTTTGACCTGACCCTGTATACTAATTCCGAAGGGAGAATTGAGTTCTACGGCAAAAGTTATATAAGAAATAGTTTTCAGATTTTTGATAAGTTATCTGATAGTTGAGATATGAGGGGTGCATGAAAATGTAACATTTTCAATTTGGCCCTGTATCTTAAAAACTAAAAGGGCTATGAAAATTTTGTTAACGGCATCTTTAGTTTTACGAAAAAGTAGCACACTGTTGCGAAAATCTCAACTTTCTGTCTATGAAAATAACAGAGATACATATACATATATATATATATATATATATATATATATATATATATATATATATATATATATATATATATATATATATATATATATATATATATATATATATATATATATATATATATATATATATATATATACAGGGTTATGATAAATTGAGGAATAAATTCATTATCTTGGAAATTAAAAAGGTAATAGAAAAACGCTCGAACCCGTCGTTTTAGATTTATTTTTACGCATATTTAGAAATTATTTTAAACTATACAGGGTCACTCACAAAAGTTGAACAACTGTCATCTTTGATTTTTTCAATACAACGCTTTATATTTTTCTGCTGATTTCAATTCTCTATGAAATTCTAGACATTTTTGGTATAATATAACCTATACTGAAAATCAACAGTTACCGACATATGTTTATCTAAATAAAACATAAAACACATATCAGGAAATTAAATAAGAAAACTACTTTATTAAATTTTGAAAATGTCCACCATTTACAGCTCTACAATGCCCTAGACGATGTAAAAACCCTTAGTAACTGTATCACATTGAATATTTCTTATAACAGTTCGAATACGATCCTTAAGAATTTCAATAGTATGTGGATTATTTTTATACACTTCGTTTTTCACATACCCCCAAAGAAAAAAGTCTAACGGGCTTAAGTCCGGCGATCTTGCCGGCCACTCTATTGTCCCACGTCGCCCAATCCATCGTCTCGGAAAGGTTTCATTTAAGTATCGCCTGACATCAGCTGAAAAATGGGGTGGTGCCCCATCCTGTGGATACCATAACAGTTCACTGGGAAGATCCGGATCGTTTACATTAGGATGTAGGGTAGCTAATACTGGTATAAGATTCTCTTCCAAAAATTGAAGATACATTTGCCCCATAAGTGAGGAATCAAAGAAATATGGATCTATAACTTTATTGCCTACAATACCTACCCATACATTAACACTTTGACGATACTGTGTATGACTTTCCCTGTACCAGTTAGGATTTTCTTGTGCCCAGTGTCTAAAATTTTGTTTATTTACTTCTCCATTGAGACAAAATGTTGCCTCATCTGTGAAACAAATTCTTTTGACAAATAATGGATCATGATTACACATGTTGGTCATAATTTCGCAAAACTCGTTTCTGCGATCTGAATCATCATTTATTAATTCTTGAACGAATTTCACTTTATAGGGATAAAAATTTTCTTTTTTCAAAAATTTGGAAACTGTTGTTTGATGTATATCATTATCATAGGCTACGTCAGTAGTTGAGGAATGTGGATTATCTTGAAAAGTTAAGAAAACGTCTAGTTTCTTTTCATCTGAGATCGTAGGGCGACCTTTTCCAAAGCGGTCCGTAACACTACCAGTATCCGTCCATTTCCTTTCTATTTTGCTCACTGCAGACTGAGTAATAGGTTGCCTATGAGGATATCTGTAGTTAAACAGCTGACAAACTTCTTTTTGTGTCCTAGTCTTATCACCAGTACCAAGCATTATTAGAATTTCAATTCTTTCTTTCTCTGTTAAACGCATAGTCAATATTTGAAATCAAAATGGCAGATCGTAAATAAATTATATGACTTGTCAACACAGTGACAGTGACAAAGTCATTTTTCTTTGGGATTACGCGGCAAACATAGGTAGTTATGTTATACCAAAAATGTCTAGAATTTCATAGAGAATTCAAATCAGCAGAAAAAAATAAGGCGTTGTATTGAAAATATCAAAGATGACAGTTGTACAACTTTTGTGAGTGACCCTGTATAGTTTAAAATAATCTCTAAATATGCGTAAAAATAAATCTAAATCGACGGGTTCAAGCGTTTTTCTATTACCTTTTTAATTTCCAAGATAATGAATTTATTCCTTAATTTATCATGGGGCAATTCCATGATGACTCGCTGGACAATTAGAAAAACAACAATTTTAAAAATATTCATTTTTACCATAGGCATAGTAAGTCTCATGTGATTTATTGCTATTCTATTATGGCAATGATGTCTCTGCTATTAGTACTTGCTCATTTGAAAAAAGGCAAAACTTAATAAATAAAGTTTTTGAAAAATCTATGCTTACTCGCGGGACATCCAAAATGTTTAATCAATATGCGCAAGTTTTAGTTGTTTTTTTTTCTCTAAATTTTATAGATATCTAAAAAAAGTAATATTACTATAACTTACCTACTCTTAGTTGAAATTTATGGGACCATACTTAAAATGCCAAAATTCTTTAAGTTCTGTATATATTAACCAATTTAGTGATTACTCGCGGGACATTACTTGCGGGACAATTTCAATAAACAACAATTTCAATAAACAAATATTTATTTCAGCTGTTACAATAAACAATGAAACTAAGAAATTACATAGGAAAACACAAAACAACGTTTGATTTCTTTGAATTACATACATTTTTAACTCCTACATGATAATTATCCAAAAATCGAAAGTTGTGACAGCTTGTTATGTTGGGAAATGGTTTTACCAAGTTCCACTTATCATCTAAAGTTTTTTTGCTGCTTCAATCTCTTCTGTTTCTACATAAATGACGTTTATCTTGTCCAGTTTTTGAGTACATTGGTAAAATTCTTTCGCATTAGTAATTAAAGACTTTCGACTTTTTATTTCCATCCAGACCTAAAATATAAAATGTGTTATAATTGCCAGAATTCGATTAGTTTGGCATTAAATACTTTTCTTTTTACTGTAGCCCCTATACCATCCACAGCACCCTTTCCATGTGATGACGCGAAGAAATTCCATTCCATTGCTCTTAAATTCATTTCTGCTGGTAAGAAGCATAACGAAGACATCGTATAACGGTTTTTGAACTACGCAGCGCATCCGTCGCTAAACACGCATAATTTTTCAAAATTTAATACTTTCAGTTTCAGAAATTCTATGATTTTCTTTAAAAAAACATTGACAGCGTATCTATCATGTGAAAGATAGTTAGACACGATAGCAAACGAAAGTATATTGTTTAGACCCCAAGCGACGCACGGCAGTATAGATTGTTACTTGGTTATGCGACCAATGCGCACTTTGAATTTCATCTTGTGCTGTAATTGAAAAGTTTTCCGCAAAGTCCATTTGCAATATGATTTCTTTTTCGCCAACGGTGCTTCTTTTCGAATCAAAATACTTTTGTTGGCTGTTTTTGATAAATACAAGTTTTTTGAAAAAAGGCAGTTGATTTTCTAAGGTGGAAATAATCGTTTCGATGGACTTTTCAATACTTATTATTTCTACTTTTCCATTGATGGTTGCCCACTGTTTAAAAATTAATTCCACAGACTCATCATATTTCAAAGGCAGAACTGAATATTTTAAGTCAATGTCTTTACAATTCTGACAAATCCCCATCATACAATCTTCGCTTTCTAAGTAGCAAACGATTTCTTGAAGAAGCTCTCTGTGTGTTTTTGGGAACTTTACAGTTTTGTGCAATATATCAATTAAATAAAAGACATTAGCATGATACCTGCAGACACATACGTCATGAGGCATATCTGACAAAAGCATGACAAATTTAGGTCTTAGTTCATAAAATTTAGTAATTTTTATCGTTTCCCCCGGATTCTCTCCTTTAAAAATACTAAAAGCTTCTAACACTGTATACATCATATGTCTTTTTTGTGCGTATTCTGTGCCATTTTCAGATTTTATTTTGATTTTATCCTTAACATTTGGCGAAACCCTGCTTATATCTTCTCTACAGAAAAAAATCTCAACTTTCCTTACTGTTTCCATATTCAGCTGGTTATACTTATTATTTGTTGTGACAGACTCAAAACACTCTGGATTATTTTGACCAATATCAAAACTTATGGTTAAATTCTTATCAATCGTTTTCAAAACCCTTCTAATGACATCTATTTTCTTCTCTTTATGTTCTGGAAGGACATTCTTGATTTTTTTCAAATCTTTCCCCATAGTTTGAGGGGTCTTATAGGCACTATTCCCTTTTTTATCCAACCTTTGAGCATCTTTTTTTGCACGGTATTTTCTTTTTCTTTCTCGTTCCTGTTTTCTGTTCAACTCTATCAAATCTGTCGAGGACAACATTTTTTGTTTCATATTTTGTCGGTATTTTTTGCAACATTCAGCATGTCGTTTACGGTATATCGACTTAAGGTTCTCATTTGCATTTATTTTCTCTCTATGCTTTCTGACATACTCTTTCACTTTCATTTTCCTCTTTTCATTTTGTATTTTCAGCATCCTAAAAATGGATAACTTCCTATCATTTCTTTCTTCTTTTTAATCCAAAAATCAATACAACTAAATCGCTCTGTAACCTTCCGTAGCTAGCAGTATTTTTAAAAAATAAAAAAAAAAACATAAAAAATTACCTAAATACCGATAACACTACAAATAATTTGATGCTACTAAAAGCAGTTTTATTAAAATCTCAACTTTCTTTTGAAAACACTTTTATGAGCGTTGAAAATAAAAAATAAATATTTCTAGGCTATTAAAGATTACTCGCGGGACAAAAAGAAAATTAGGTATATTAAAAATATATTCTAGGCTTCTTAATATTTATCTATCATACTGTTATAACCAGCAAGTCAAAGGTTAAGAAATATCATGTTTTTATCCAGAGTTTCTATTACGGTCTAATTAAAAATTAAAAAAAGTATTGGATTCAGCTTACTCGCGGGACAAAATTTTGGAATATAAATAAGCAATTTTTAATCAAGTTCTACTTACTTTTTGCAAAAAATAATTCACTATTTAAAAGCTTGACAGCACAACAGTTTTTGACGGGCACCAGTTTCCAAGCACTGCTTTTGTTTTTACATAGCCACCTGTGATAAACAATGCTTTTGTAATGCAGTGTGATGCGGGAACGGATTCCTGCAGTTTTTCGTAACATTTTAAAGTCACTAGGTAAAATTAGGAATATTTATCTAACGTTTCATAAACTTTAACTCAATTGTAAACAATTATTCAGGTTTTTTGAATGAATGAATTTTTGAATTTTACTAAAAAGAGTAAGCATCGATCATGGAATTGCCCCATAACCCTGTATATATATATTAATATATATATATATATATATATATATATATATATATATATATATATATATATATGAAATATGGCCCGTCAATACTTAGTTCTCGATATACAGGGTGTTCTCAAAAACTACTTATTAGATTGATTTCAAAATTTAGAATTAAATGTGATACAGTGATAAATTGGTAAAATTGTGGTACGAATTCAAGATGGTGGAACAAAATATCAGCCAAATAAAATATTCAAAAAAATCAACGTAAAAAATTTTCTTATTCAACTGACTTCAAATTACAAAAATTAGATGAGAAATAGGGATTTTGGTACGAAATTAACACGACGGAACAAAATGGTGGTCTAGTGAAATTTTAAAAAATCAGTTTTAATAAGCTATTTATTTAATTTATTCTAAATTATGGAAGTATGGCACATAGTTAGAAACTGGAAAAATATTGGTAGGAATTCAATTTGGTGGAACAAAACGGCACCCAATAAAAATGTTTGAAAGGATAGTATATAAGTCTGTGCCCTATATGACTATTTGCCGAACTAAATTGGGTCAAACTTCACTATTCCTAATAAAAGGAAAGGTTCATAACAAGGGAAGTTTAGGGTAAAGGAAATTTACCGATTGTTTCTAAATACCTTAACCCGTATGCCATTAGGCTGGCAACAAAATTGTATAAATACTTTCCTCCAACTAACCATGTCTTTGTCTTTAATAACAATCGATATCCCTATAAAAAGACTCGAATTCTAGACCACTGTATATAATTTTTCAAATAATACAAACACTTCTACAAAAATGTTACAATATTTACTTTGAATTGTTTCCCACTTTTAGGTTTCTAATTTTAAGTATATTACCAACAGTTGGCTCAATTGCGGGTCTATTGTGGGCTTCGGAATCGCCACGGTATCTTTTAGAAGCTTCAAGAGAGGTGGAAGCCTTGGCCGTTTATCAGAGGCTGCACCGATTGAATAAAACAAGAACTCAGTATGGATTGACTGAATTAGAGCTTCCTGGACGAAGTGCCTATCCGGAAAGACCCATGAGCCCTTCTAGGAGTATGTTTTCGCAAGGATTAGAGTCGGTAAGTGTTATTAAATATTTTTAGCGACTTCAAAATTCGATTTTTTTTTTGTGTGTACGAGAATTTTATATATATCTATATATATATATATATATATTGTGCCCTTCCTAGAGGTCTTATTTTAGGAACTGCAAAAAACCTTAAATATAAAAGTTAAACGGTTTTTTGCGTATTATCTTTCTTCCGTTAGGGTCTTCCATTGAGGAGGAAAAACGGATTTTTTTTACTTCCCCCGTATTTTTTAAAAAATTCAAAATAGCCAATCAATATATTTAACCTCGGAGAATTCGAAAATCGTAATAAAAAAACAATTGAATGTGAAAAGAAGATTTACGTCAAGGATGATGCGTTTTTTAAACGGAACACATTATTACATTTTTGGATTTTGAAAATTTACATTTTTGCTTCTATGAGCCGTCATAGCACCTGAACGGTTGGACCTAGAGCAAAATAACTTTCACATTCCTGTTTTAGTTTTTGATAAGCTATCTTATGATGCCAGTTAAACAAAAAAACGGAAATTATTTTGCTACCTGTGTAATTGAATATATTCATATGAAATGCAGGTAATGCAGGTGATCACCTTACTTCAAAATCACTGTTGCCCCGTATATTCTTCTGGATGTCCAAGTTTGAGATACAAAGCAATTTGTTTTGGCAAGGATACAAAAGAATTAATGCCAACCGGTTGCTTCAACCAGGGGCGTGCGGTGAAATTTTAAAAAAGGGAAGCAATTTTTAAAAACTTACCTATTTGTAACGTAATTCGATTCTACGATCATTTTTTGCAAATTCGTCAATGACGTCATCATAAAAAATTCGATGATCCGACATATTTTGGAGAAGTTTATTTTCAATAGACAACAGCGATGTATGTGAAAGTCTCTCCTGCCCCGTTGAATTTCTCACGAAATTTTTTATACGTTTAAGTGTTGAAAAATTGCTACTGATGAACTTGTGGCAGGTATTGTCAATACTAATTCACACAATCCCGGCACTTCGGTGTAGGCATCTTTCGGCTCCTTGTCTTTTAAAAATTGCATTAGTTCCTTAGCGTTATTTTTGTGGGAAATCCCAATGGTTTTTTTGTCAAAAAATTTAAAATTTTGCATTTTTTGCACATTTCGTAACAATTTTTTTGGGGCCTCGGGGGTCGTTTTTGCGCTGATGTCATCAGTTTTGTAAATCACTTTTAGTTCAGATCGCAATAACACTCGGTC